>SDVV010014074.1:0-14908 GCA_016164225.1 Gammarus roeselii | reverse complement strand
TATATATTCAAATATCTGTATATACCGTGCTGATCAGGGATAGGAAAGATAAACCAATTAGAGGTGTTCTTCATCGGTAACAAGCATCAATTTGGTGCGAGGATGATGCTTCGAAACGAATCAGTCATGCAAGCAGGACTGCAAGCATGAACGAGTAAGACAGCATCTTATGCACGAGAGTGTGTACAGAAAGGGGTGCCATGGGTCGGCAACATGGATCCTGAGTAATATCAATATACTGTTCCATTTGTCTCGTAAAGACCGCATAGGAAAGTGGTCTGAGATTCTTGTCTAGAGAAGATGCCTTGTCTCAAAGTGTGAGGTCAGCAAAATTCAAGGCCGTTAGCTGCTGACAAAGCAAACATGCTAAAAACTGATAACCCTTCAGGGTAACACTGAAGTGTGTAAGCATTGTACGTTGATTCGTCAATTGCGTTTATGTTATCAAACCAGGAATAGCGCGAATCCATTCTAAGACGTAGAATAGAACCCAATTATTCAAAGTAGTTCACTAACATTCATTCGTACTTTTGAGCGTAGCATCATCATCCCATTCCAATTTAATACAAGTATTGGAGCATAGTTCACTTACAGAAGGGCCAAAGAGTTTTAGAGTTGCGGGCATCCAACGCGACTTGTACGGGATGCACATCACACGAGCAACGCAAAACATCAACAAAAGACCGTTCATCATGAGAGGTCAAGCAGGGTGGTTGTGTCGTCCAATCTCTCCATTACAGAGGGTGACGCTCCTCCAGCCGTTTAAGGCAGTGACCTGGACACTGAAGAGGCTGCGGCCCTGAGGTCGAGGGTGGTAAGGAGGCCAGCAAGCCCCGAGTGACCACCCATACAAGATGGTCACACGATTTACCCACACAGACATTGTCAAGTGGAAATACCCACAGATCAAACTGACGTCAACTCAGTTAATCTCTTAAATAAAGTAATGACTAAGGCTTGTCGAGCGTCAAGTTGGGAGTAAGTTGTGACTCGTCATTCCAGCTTACCTCTAATGCAGCAATGGCAGGCGACTGTGCTACAACTCGTCAATAAGATGGCATTCACGTCATCCACGCCTTTCTCTGCCAAGCGCGTGTAGTGCTTCAGACTTATCAATCATTAGACTATGGAAGTATTAAAACTGTAGGGGTGGTGTGATCGTGTCTAGCAATACCATGTACCACTCTCGCCTCCACCAACTGAAGGACCCCCATTCTGAGGAAGGTGGCCTATTGTGTGCAGATGGGCTGCACAGTCATGCACCGCACCCGTCCAGGGACAGCAAGACAACACGTTCGGCTAAGAAGAGGCCAGTGCATTGCTTTCTCTGCCTATTGCAACATATAAATAGCACAGGACACCAATTTTGAGCACATGCCATCAAGGGAATTGAGATCACTATCCCTGGTAAAGGTGTTTTTTAGTACTTGAAGCGGTTCGTGTAGGAGCAGCAACATCAGAAATCATCTGCATGCAGTGACATTTTCGATGCAAGAAGGTGTCGCTTTCTTATGTTTAATGCAAAAAATGCATTTGTTATAACACTCCGTTTTTACGCTTATAATATGTAGCCAAAGTTTGAGTTTCTCACGGTGCGAGCGGCTGGATAGGGCTAGCCTCCGCCGAAAATTGCTTCCTTCAGCAAACAGATGTGTGCCCTCGAATTTGGTTACTCGTCGAACCCGTCGTCAAATGGGGGGCCATTTGTGCATGTCTGTTGTAACGAGATCAGCAGTTTTGTGCCTGGTATAGGGTAGCAGCTGGCCATGTGTTATTCTCTGTTGTCTTTATAGCCATGTATGTATTACAAAAATGGAGGCGGAGTCTGTGATTTTCTTGTGCGCCAATAAGAGATATGGAACCGGGGGGACACGCCCCTCAGAGGTTGACAAACGATGGGGCTGCTCCCTGATTGGAGAATTCCCTTCTCACGCAGTAGCGCAAGGCGCCTCCCTTTATGTAAGATTGTGAGTCGTGGCATTCAGTTGGGGAATCAGGGGCACCTCTTGGTAGACCAACAGTGTGGAGTTGGGGACAGCAGGGAACTCATCTCATTTACACCGCAACGTCTCTTTTTGTCTATTTCAATCGCTTACTATTATAAGCCTCCGTGTTCGTGCAATTGTAAACTTATCCAGTTATCATAACGGCTAATCATAACACCTACACAATATTAATCATACACGTTTGACTTGTAGCTGTCTTTGTTTATGTGTTCTTGTTTAATTATTCAAAATAATAAACAAACATATATTGTCTATTAATTTCAATCCTTGGACCACCTATAAGTCTTCATTAACGACTAGCAACGATGAAGCTTACAACACATTTGCAATTTCTGCAAAACGGGGACAAAATGTGTATGGATTTGAAAGTGTGCAAACATGTTCTAATCACATGAAAAGTCATTTCCAGTTCGGCGATCGAGATGATAATAATGAGAACTTTATCCTGTATCAGCGCATGTGGACAAAGATTCAACAAACAGAGTTGTTGAAAGTATGCTTTGCCGATAATCCTTGAAAAATAACATTGAAAATGTTTGCAGCAAATGACCTTCAACTTCCCACATAATGGTCGCCGCACAGTGGGGAGGTCATAAATGAAAAGACAAGGCAACACGCCAAAAAACTAAAGACGCCCCCACCCCCTACCGGTGTTAAGGTCATAGAAACAAATCACGCTAAGTTCCATTAGGTAATGACCCACCGCGTGCATGATCAGGTCGGTCCCGGCTATGAAAGGTAGTAAAACAAGCGCTAGGGCTACAGAGGAAAAGATTGTGGTCATAAAAAGCAAATTAAAGGAGAAAAATACCTCTGCATGAAAGAAAGGAGCATTAAAATATCACCATCCAGATGAGTACAATAATAGTTCTCACATATGAGTGTTGCTTCAAATAAAAGCCAAGCCGCTGGCTTCCATAACGTATATATAGCACAAACAATATATCGCCACACATTTACACAAGAAGTAATCAAAATGTTTCAAGGAACCTAATTTTCCAAGAACATTTGAACAATAATAGCCTTTATTGAGCACTCCATGATACAAGAATGATTATTTAGAAACAAGTGTAACAAAGCATTCCTACCAAACGCTATTCTTCGGAGTGGTGATACGACTTCGCTTCAAACAATAATACACGACCAAATAAGACGCACGATGCAGCGGCAAATGAACCCCACAGTTCAAGAAACTTCGTCAGTTCCTCTCTTTGAGGCACAATCTGTTGATAGCAGGAAAGAATGCAGCAGAAAATAGAAAAGGACGACACATGTGTAGTCTAGCATCGCCAACAGGAGACGGCCAAACGAATTCAATGAATTTAATTTTTAGAGAAATCACATTCGTTCTTAACCAATGTATCCAGTCAGAGCACAATCCTGCTCACGGATGCTAGGGTTAGGCATGTGGAGTTAGTTAGGTGTCTAAGTACGGCACTCGAGTGCACCAATATGTTTTATTGTGGCAGTGTGGTAACTAAGCGAGACCACGCTGTGCTGTCTTAAATAAGAGTTCCAGAAACAGCTGTGGTAAGGTGAGAGTCAGCCCCTCGGTCCGGTAAAGGGATCACTTCGGAGAACTGTTTAGGGAGGGCGACATGGCGAAGTATCAGGGTAGGAGAATTTACCTCAAACAGGCCAGAAACCGGTATTGTGCACAGCATAGCATATACATACATTTCCCAAACACTTTGTTCTATATCTGCTAGGAAGTTTAGGCGAGAATATCCTGCTAATGAATCTACATACAGTCATATAACCTCCACTGCCAGGGTTGCAGCAACGTTGGGATGAGGTACCGATGCTTGATAAACCGCGTCACATTGACACACGGGCCACCGTAATAGGAACAACCATCATAAATAAGTTAAACGCAGTTTCGTCGAAGTGGTGCTCACCGGCCACATATGTTCCTTGTGACAGACTTACATCAAGGCTGGTTAATTGATGCGTTGTTGTATTTGGGCTTACCCCAACAGTCTTAGAGGAACAACTGTTTCACTACACCCTTGATAGCATCAATCGATGAGAGAAATAGACCAAAACAAGCGGGGAAGAGGGAAAAGATGACACACTTCCCTTAATAAGGACACACTTGCAAACCGCGATTCATACTAAACATGTATAGCAGCAACACGAAAACAAGTTAAGTTATGGAAGTAGCACAATGCCACTTGGTGCCAATGCCCATTTGGACTGGTCCAAAATTGATTGATCTACAAGAATGAGCCTAGTTGAGTAGGTAAGAGAGTAAATGCATGCCAACTAGATATTGTTGGTCAAAGCGCAACAATCCTGTCTCCGAGCATCGCCGTTAGTTGCTGACAATAAACATGGTTTGGCGTGTGAGCGGTGCAGCGCTTGGATCAGCAACTTGCAGATACATACAGACACTAGGCCGAATCCACAAGGAAGGAGGGTGTCCGACGGCAAGGCGCACTTTACACTCCTCTTATTCACTCACACTCACAAAGCTGAGCCTTTTTTGCGCTAAAGGGTCCGGCCAGTAGAGCCCGCAACACACCTTCCGGGTCATCAGTGCGGTCCGAGGTCAGTGTCGGCAGCAGGGCCCGACAGTGTGACTGGTTTACCCCTGAAGCGTCATAATGCATGCCCCCTCCCCCTCCTGCCTACGACCATTTCGTCTCAACGAGATGCCAAGGGTGAGAAAGCATATCAGGGCAGCGTCAAAAAACATCCGTTCACAATCATTCTCCACTTACGCATATTCAGTGCACGCTCTCTCGCTACCTCCACACTCAAGTCTCCTTCCAAACGCCTGCTTTACACCATCCATCAACCTAAACTTCGATCTCCCTCAAGGCCTACGTCAACTTGCCTCTGCTTTAAATGCCCTTTTCACTTATCTCTCTTCATCCATCCTCACCTCTAACATCTTCACCATCCCCGTTCTAGCTCGCACCACGTCGTTATTGATCCTGTCTCTCAGCGTCACACCGGCCATGTTCCTCAAACATTTTTCATCTCGAAGACATTCAACAGTCTCTTTTCTGCTCTCACCCCGCAGGTCTTAGCTCCGTGAGTACAGTTGGGACCACTACACCCTCATACAGCCCTCTCTATGGTTTCATCCCCAACATCCTACAACTCGCTAAACTCTCCAGTGCAGCCAACACTTTACACCCCTCCTTCACTCGCGACTTGACCTCAGTTTCCACTAGTTCAGTCTTCTCCACATACTTAAAACACTGAACTTCTTCAAACAACCCTCCATTCAGGAGGACACTAATACTGCTCGCATCAGCAGTCCTCGAACATCTCATTACTTTACTTTTACCCACGTTCACTCGAAGCTTCCTCCTCTCACACACTCTACCGAACTCCGATACTAGCTCCCAGCTTCTCCTCTGAATCGGCCACCAGTGATGCATCATCTGCAAAGTAACTGGCTCAACTGCCAGCTACGCTTATTGTTTCCAACAGCTGCAAGCCACGACCCAATACACTCGCGTTCACTTCTCTGACCACTCCACCCATGTAGAGATTGAGCAGTAAGGGAGACGAGACAAAGCAGCCTTGTCTCAGACCCACTCTCACTGTAAACCAATCACTCACCTCGTTCCCCACTCTGACACATGCTCGGCTGTCAACGCAACTTGAGTTGACCTTAAACATGGTGCTTTTACTTTCAGAAGCCGTATCGAAGTGAGGCAACAAAACCAGAGTCAGAACTGAACTGTTAAAAATTTAGGCGATTTTCGGAAAAGGCTGAAGTGGAGATCGACGTTTAGTCTCGTTCTCCAGTTGAACTATCGAGTGTCAAAATCCATGCATTATTTTTGAACCGTTATCAGTTTAAGCTGTCTCTGGTACAAAGTGTGAAGAACAACATAGAGAAATCAGATAGGAATTTCGAAGCAAGACTTGCGTTGTATTGTGGTGCTCCACAACAGCTTTAATCGATGTAAGCGCGTCACGAAGACTTCTTCACTGTTAGAGGAGGGCTGGGACGATTTTTTTCCGAGAAACACAACGGACAGATCGAGTGACAGGCGTACGTTCAGACCTACTCTTTGAATGCTATGACACACACCATTCTGTTGAAACACAACAGCACTGTGTCAACCAGGTCCTCAATAAAGACAGTCACTTTAGTTGCCATTGTGACGAACCTTTAAACGATAGATCAATGAGTTTATAAATAAGCAACCTTGAGAAGCATCCACCGACTCCTGTGAAAAATAGAACGTGGTAAAAATTGCCCGAAAGTGAATATCCCTGCAAAAAATGTTAGTCAGAATTTTTCCAATGTGTCGACTCATGTAGGCTTCCATAACGCCGTGGCTTTGTTGCACTGGCAGACCAATATACTAACCCGCACAGAGCGCTTCCTCTTGTCCTTCAAGGTCATCCTCGGACGGATAACTCCTGCAGCTGCAACACGAGGCGGGACTGGTGGAGGCAGGCGGTGTCACTACCATGAAACGTAGCTCACACCTACTATGTTAGTGGCCACGGGTAAATAACTTCACACGGTGGGAGATATCTGGGTTAGTGGAAGTAGCGATTGTGTGTGTGGGGGCACTTTGTTAGGAGAGTTCTTCACACTGGTGTGAACTCGACACTTCACACTGTGAATGGAAACACTATAATACAAGTTCAATAGGCAGCAGAGATATATATACTTCACGCAAGTGATAAACAAAAACTGTTTGAGAGAAACAGAAGGTAAAATGCCGCCCTTTGCATCTCATGTATATACTTTACAGGCGGCATTGAATTATTTGGTGGGCAGCATAATTTGTTTGGCGGTCCCCAGCCTGGACAACAGTCGGCCACCATCGCCCAGGTCAAAGTAATACACGTTTTAAAGAGCAATCGCTGAAGTGCAAACTGTTGGTACCTAACGTATCTGCTTTCAGTAGGAATAGCATAGGTAAAACAATGCAGTTAAAAGTGTTTAAAGCTCATCGAATAGCCCGCTGACTGCTAAATAAGAACGGAATGGGCGCATCGGCCGTCGATAAGTCGTGCTCAATCTGTGATGCGCAAGTTGTCAATACAAGGCAGCAGCTCTGGAAGTCATGCTCGCAGAACGTAACAGAGGCTCATCATTTACAGGGACTACGAGCATCCCACGAAATAGCGGCCAGAACAGACGACGAAGAAAGGAAACAACTTGATAGCAGAGGCAGTTCCTCAATTGCGGGTTGTTGCTGTGCTGCTGCAACACAGTGAGCAGATACCAGCTGTTAGTGGTATTGAAGCAGCAAGTGTAGGAACTATCTCCAGTCACTGAAGCACAGTTTAATGTACAGCTGTAGGTGAGGGCCGTTTCAGCTGCAACAGCATTTCTTCGGAGGCAGCGGCTGCGGCAAAACGAGGCTTGCAACACAGCAAGCCATGCTGTTGAAGACAGCTGCAAGGTCACAAGCGGCAGGCAATGCATGGGGAGTGGAGAGGGAACTGCTGTGGATCAACGGCCACCTGCATGCCAGCTGGTCGGGATACTTTGGCGAGCGAATCACTGAATTACTTCATCCAAGTTGAGCCTAGCAGAGCCAGGACAACGGATGGTAGAGTTTAAGAGTTATTCAAAAGCGGCCACCCCTGCCCATCTGCCTCAAAAGCGGCCACCCCTGCCTACTTGCCTCAAAAGCGGCCACCCCTGCCTATCTGCCTCAAAAGCGGCCACTCCGGCCTATCTGCCTCATAAGCGGCCACCCCTGCCTATCTGCCTCAAAAGCGGCCACCGCTGCCTATCAGCCTTAGAAGCGGTCACCCCTGCCTATCTGCCTGAGCGTAACAGCAGTACTAAGTCTGGCTAGTTATCAGTTGCGTCGATGAGACCGTATTGATTGGAACTAGTGGTGCTGGAAAAGAGGTGAATTTGTTACCATGCAACCGCATCCCACGGGTTGTTAAACACACTTCAGCTGGCCATGATGGTTCGTGATGGCAACATTTGATGCTCATACAATGACTAGCGGGGAATGGTTATGGGACTCGAATGATGGTTCGAGATGGCAACATTAGATGCTCATACAATGACTAGCGGGGAATGGTTATGGGACTCGAATGATGGTTCGAGATGGCAACATTAGATGCCCATACAATGGCTAACGAGGAATGGTTATGGGACTCGAATGATGGTTCGAGATGGCAACATTAGATGCCCATACAATGACTAGCGGGGAATGGTTATGGGACTCGAATGATGGTTCGAGATGGCAACATTAGATGCCCATACAATGGCTAACGAGGAATGGTTATGGGACTCGAACCTTCACAGCCACCTTAGGACAGAGACAAACATAACATGAAGATAAGGCGGAAGAAGTTAGATAAGTAAAAAAAAGCTCAAGACAATTATAGGAAGATCAAGTCAGCAAGTGAAAATGATTCACGGACTTTTGCCAGTGCTAGATGCCAATAAGGGTGATAAGAGTCTACAAAGCCAGCATGAGGCAGCAGCTAAGCTATGTTTACTAATGAACACGTTAGCTTGACGAGACGAGGAGAGCTAGAACTAGAAGAAATGGGTATCTAATAAGACTGCAACAGTTAACTGTTCAGTATTTATCCTCCAACTCGTCTACGAGTAACGTGAACTGCTTTTCTACAAAAAACTCCTCTTGATTTTGTTCTTTGTTGAAAAAAATATATATAATCGATATTGGTAAACGTCCTGATAAAGCAATAGGTGGATTTACCAACTGAATTTACTTCAACATACTGTAGAGAAGATCCCATTTATGGATGTTTCATAAAGCATCATCAATGGATGCGATTGATGGGACGAAGGATTGCAAATGAAACTAGACGAAAAAAATCAAGGCGTTATGGCGGCGAAGATGGGGTAGATGATACTGCGTCTTACTTCTTCAGGTGAAATCATTCAGAGTTCGCACACGTACGCAATGTTTTTTGGACGAAGGTCCCTTGAATGCTCATGCTGAAACCAACCACTAGCTTTTATACATCGAGGCACATGGTTCATCGACCACAGGAGTTCAACACCAACCCAGGGACGGTTAATAGAAGATGTCTCGAGAGAAATGAATCACGGAACATCCACAACACAATATTGCCATGATGGAACTTTCCAGCTAAGAGCTGACAACAAGTGTTCAAAGTGAAACAACGCGCTAACGGAGGAAAATATAAAGTAACGGGGAAACACGATATGCTAACGGAGGGAAAAGAGAAGAGAAAGACTGTGCGCTAAAGGAGAGAAGAGAGAAGGGAAACACGATATGCTAACGGAGGTAAGAGAGAAGGGAAACACGATATGCTAACGGAGGGAAGAGAGAAGGGAAACACGATATGCTAACGGAGGGAAGAGCGAAGAGAAACACGACACGCTACGGAGAGAAGAGAGAAGGGAAAACTGAGCGCTAACGAAAGAGAGAAGGGAAAGACGGTGCGCGAACGAAGGGAAGAGAGGAGGGAAACACAATAAGCTAACGGAAGGAAGAGAGAAGGGAAACACGATTCCTGGACCGTAACAGAGACGTCGGGAGCAACAACCCCTCAGACCACGGACAAGGAAAAAAAGATTCCGACGGAAAGTTGCTCGCAAGAAATCCGTCGAGCATTGCATGACAGAGTCGGAGCTCCATCGAACATTGCATGACACACTGAGTCGGAGCTCCGTCGAGCATCGCACGACACACCGAGTCGGGGCTCCGTCGAGCATCGCACGACACAGAGTCGGAGCTCCGTCGAGCATCGCACGACACACAGAATCGGAGCTGCGTGAAGCATCGCACGACACACTGAGTCGGAGCTCCGTCGAGCATCGCACGACACACAGAGTCGGAGCTCCGTCGAGCATTGCACGACACACTGAGTCGGAGCTCCGTCGAGCATTGCACGACACACTGAGTCGGAGCTCCGTCGAGCATCGCACGACACACCGAGTCGGGGCTCCGTCGAGCATCGCACGACACACTTAGTCGGGGCTCCGTCGAACATCGCACGACACACATAGTCGGAGCTCCGGAGAAGTCGGAAGCATATGTTCTCGTGAGAAGGATGGGCAGGACGGATATTGAACTGATGATGGCGGCAGATAGGCGCATCTCTTCACTATCCAACAGGCAAGAGAAATAACACACATGGGAAGGAGGACAGTCACATTCACATCGGTTAAATAGAAGTTTATTACAATGTGGAGAATGGTGTTATAAAGCGTGCTTTGTTGATGCCCAACGCACAGCGTTGCATGTAAGAGCGTGAGAAACAGGGAGGTTATTTAATTAGCAGCCTCGCCGAGTACAATTCTAGTTCACTATTCAAAGATCCATTCTTTGTGCATTTATATGCAACACTTTTAAAAACGACGATTACAGGTCATGTTAGTTAGCATGATGACCAAGATGGATGTTCAATTGAGTGGTCGTTGAAAAGACTCACGTGTACACGAACAAAGCTAGACTAGACTACACGTAACGTGTTATTCAGCGCATCACGGTAACGACCACAGGCTCCACGCAACGTCCTCCGTCACCTGGCAGCGGCAGCGCAAACGCCACGAGTCAGCCCACGCTGGCTGTTTGTTACACACTGACACCTGCCATGATGGAGGGCCGAGTAGGAGCTGGAGAAGGAAGCGTAGCAGGACTCACTGTAAGGGCGAGTGTGCGGCAGAGGATCAAGCACGAGGGCACGCATCAACTGAAGCATTGAGCAATAGACTACCTCCTGCTGCAATGGTCTAGTCTTCTAATTTGACTATGTGCGTCATTAAATAGGAATCACTAATCCATACACATGGGGTGTACATGATTGGCTATTCCAGTGCTCGAGGAAGAACCAATAAGGGTTTAGACCTGAGTTGGGTACATTAATGCAGGAAGTCCCCAATACATTCATCCATTCATTAATGAACGCATTCGATTAATGCAACACTTCGTATTGATCACTCGAGCCATGAACATGCTCCTACGAAATATCACATAGCTATATAAAGACATCACATAGCTATATAAAGACATCACATAGCTATATAAAGACATCACATAGCATAAAAAGACATCACATCTGCCACAGAGATGCAGCGAATTCTGATAAACCTATCGAGCCTGAATAATAGTGGTATCCGAACACATTCTTCGGAGAGCACAGTTAGGGTGTGAAAGGTCATGGATGAAGGTCACTGTTATTGAGGTCACGAAAGGGCCGTGAAGGCTGTAGAGGGGACGCTGGCGTGACTGCCATAGGCAGGATACAAGTACGCACATTTATCCTCACTTCAATCCCTTCTATTCGGTGGCATGTTCGACCAGCTTCTTGTGGTCGAACGGTGGCCTCGTGTGTCGGTAGAACTATAGATTACATTCATGAGCGGGTTATATCCAAGAAAAAGTACAAGAAGACGCGCGGGCAGGGCAGGGGATGGATTACTTCTATTTGAAACGGCCTCTGGGGATGGACCTATTACTGTTCACTAATTAATAATTACTAGTGGTATATAAGTTACCGTATTGTCAGAAAACAGCTGCCAAATGATCTAGATCGTCTTGGATTTATTATGGCTGCCATTTATTGCTACCGGACCGAGATACGATCAACTCAGAATGAGGGGTTTGGCAAAGAGCCTGCGCGTCTTGGCACAGTTTATTGCCTTCGCTGATGCGCGGCAGGGTGAAGAAACAGTAATCATTATTCACCAATAGTCTGGGTTATACATTACGCACGGCAGAGTATCTCACATTGTATTCATAGTGTCATACGACTGCAGTGTCAGCCTCTGGTGCTGCATGTCGCGAGTTCGAGCGTCGGCAAAAACACAGCGGTTTTGAGGCGGGGAGATAGGGCGCCTCTCCCCCCTCCACTGTGTCAGCCTAACTGATCTACCCACCTAATAAGAGAAAAACGGCTGTCTGTCTATACATACATTCATAAGTACATACAATCAGACGCAACCTTATGAATGCAAGTCTTCGCTGAATCATCAGGTAAGTCCTTTGAAGACGGCTGGAACAGGTGCATTCGAAGGGTCGCCACAGCACCTGTACCAGCTACAGTTTGAGCTTAATATCCGTTTTTTAGGCCAGCTACAACAAAGCGTAACAGGAGGCACAGCCTGCAGCAACTGCCCGTGCATGGCGGTGTACAAGCTGCAGCTAATTCAATAGATGGCAGTTTTAGCTTGCACTTCTAGCTTCCTGACACTAAGAGGCTTCTGTGAGTAGAAACGTTGAAAGCAGGACCAGATGCCTGCTCTGAACAAAGAACACGCAGTAAAACCACGCCCCAATCTTGCTCTACAACTTCATCAAATTTCACGCGCTCGTTGTCTCTTTGTGATGACATAAAAGGGCTTTCGTACAGGTTGGTACTGAACACTATCGTTGGTGGTACGCTCTGGTAGCGCCTGACTCACGTGCCTGCTCTGAGTGCAGTGTTCTTAAATTGATATCATCAAGAGGGTAGAGTTGCGCAGGATGCTTCAAATTCCATTGATAAGGCTACTCAAGTTGACTCATCAATAAAATAGTACCCTACATATATTACACAGTCTGCCATCGTTTACAGTATTGCTCCTCATGAACCGTATCGTCGGCATCAGAGAGATCCTGCTCTTAGCGACCAGTTTGGTGACTGCAGTTCTTCATTATAGGAACTCGTCGCCGTAATAAATCACTGGTATCAGGAGCCATTCAATAGGGTTAGTGCGGACTGCGCCACTAAGAGGACTCATTAAAGGTCCTCTGTTAGGCGGTTGTAGGAGTTGATGGGCAAAACGAAGATACAGATAGATTTGCAGAGTATGTCGACGACATTTTCTAGCATAAATCTGCTAAGGTAATGCTATAACGTATCCAGTTACTGTACTCTACCAAACACTGCCAGCTGGGTAAGGTGATAACAAGCTAAACTTGGCGTGGAAAAGGGTGTCGGCGAGTGACCATAAATTGGATTAGCTGTTTAAAAGGGCGACCTAATCGGTCAAGAGGGTCTCGGACACATTTGGTGTTGGTAATGAAGGGGATGGAGACCATTAAGCGCAGATTGCGGCATACACAGTCCACCGATGCAACAGTTGGAAGGAAGGTAGAACCCATTACACTTGTAATTATGGTGTGCGCGGTGCACTTCCGTAATGGTTAGCAATTTATCGACAACAAACCATCCGTTACTTGCAGTTAATAAATAATGAACCGACTTGCCAAAAATGCAGTTTAATTAGATGTCGCAGGATACAACAGGATGACACTCAATTGACCCATTTTGTGACCACTAAAACTTTGAAAAAACATACGGAGCAAGTGAAACATGGCAACAGAAGGCACGATCATCTATAATTGATAATAAAGCATCAACAACAGATTGATTTGAATATTGCGCGAGACATTATGACCCTATTGTCAAACAGACTTCTTGAAGTTTACTTTGACAACAGTCAGAACATGCGCTGTAGCTCTTCACTAGTATCAAGTTTTGGGTGATTCATGTTACATATATACTATGTACATCTTGCTCATTTCACCTCGTTAGATTTCTTGCTGGTAACTGAACCTCGCGTAGTTCCCCTTGTTTTGCCAACCCTGTAGAGTGTTTCCATTGGCGACTCGACAGGTCCCCTCCGATAATGTCTCTCTTGTGTAACCCTTCCTCGAACCTTTTGAAGTATCACAAAATAAAACGTAAACCTGGTACATGTAGGCGATTAATGCTCGCCTCTTGGAGTCAACCGTCAGCGCGTCTTGGTCTCCTATCATGTAACGTTGATATAAGAGCATCATAGGAGAAGAACTACTAGAGCTCGTCAAAGTTACCATCCCTTGCAATTTAATTCATTTTCGTTATAGGAAATGAAGTTTTCTTTTGATTTTGGTAGCGTTTTGTTGGTCGTTACTGTGTTAAATAATAAGTATTAGCAATACCAAGGGCAAGCTGCCTAATAAACTTGCCGTAACTTGACAATAGTTTACGAGGCATAACATAGCTAACACCATGAGTGACGAAACTGACAGCTGGCGAAAACCGGTCATCGTCTGGGTGATTTTACCACGTGCAAATGTCACTAACTTAAGGCAGTTTCTAGAAACGGTGACTTCATTTTTGTAATCAAGAAGAAGGGAGGAACGCTTTGCGACACGCCTCCTGCGAGGATAACGAACAGTAGGGCTGTCACTAGAACAGATAATCGGATAGTGCATGACACGCCCATATCAATTGTATGATTGTATTTTTTTGTACAAATCGATGGTCCGTGTTAAAGTGGTATGCATATCGTTACATTTTACTCCGCACATCACACGAACAGGATTACGAGCAGGAAACTCCTCCCCAGATAATGATTGATTGTATTGAATGAGCAGTCAAGGAAATGGCCTAACGATAACAGAGCATGAAATCGGGTCACCGTGAAATTCAATACTGAACAAAGGCTATTCTATAAAAAAAATCTAAACTGTCAATAGGTAACTTTAAATAGAGTGCTCTATTTTGTTAGACAAATGACTACGCGGACGAAATAAAACTGATTGAAAATGACTGCATAAACAGTGTGGAGCGAAACGAGATATGTTATTTGTACGGCCTTTGTGGGCGATTCAGTAAGAATGACTCCAGATAGAGGACTGTATTGCCATTAACATCAGTATTCCAGAAGAGGTTAGTTAATAACGCAGGCTCTCAAGCGCGTTTATACGCAACAGATTTACATGCATTTACACAAAATAGCCTAGACCTCCATGATAGCAAAGACCTCCATGATAGCCTAGACCTCTATGACAGCAAAGACCTCCATGACAGCAAAGACCTCCATGACAGCAAAGACCTCCATGACAGCAAAGACCTCCATGACAGCCTAGACCTCCACGACAGCCTAGACCTCCATGACAGCAAAGACCTCCATGACAGCAAAGACCTCCATGACAGCAAAGACCTCCATGACAGCCTAGACCTCCATGACAGCCTAGACCTCC
>SDVV010014073.1:0-14908 GCA_016164225.1 Gammarus roeselii | reverse complement strand
GGGGGTACCGGCCGGACCCTTAAGCACAAAAGGGCTAAGTTGTGTGAGTGTGAGCGTATGAGGGTGTGAGGTGCGCCTTGCCGTCGGCCACCCCCCTTCCTGGGGGGTGCGGCCTAGTGTCTGTATTTGTATGTTTAGGCCTCTAGTCTCTACACCAACTCAAGTTTCTACTCCGACTCAAGTTTAGGCCTCAAGTTTTTCTTTATCCGAAATCCGCGTGTCGGATGCACTCGTCCCACACTTGATCAATAGAGAATATTGTGCTAACTATACTTGACTTATGGAATTACCTCAAACCTATATCAAAATGGTGGTTTGTTTCAAGGAAAACTTCCTAGGCCTTTACTAACCAATCATTTTCAGTGGTTACAAATCCCAATTCATCCAACCCACTGTCAACGCTCGACTGGACACAGTCTTGGTCACAAAAGTAAACCAAGCAGTCATGTGTACTCGAATTCCCTTACAATCGACTCGCACAGGCTCACAAAGTGAGTCTAAAACGCTTGTGACTATTAGTAACCTACAGTTTGTGTGTCTCCCTATGAACTCCTTTCATGCGGACTTCTCGTTAGCCGTATTGGTCAACTCCCCACGCCTTACTTTCCTGTTGGTGACCTTTGGGGAGCAGAGACTTTAAAGGACATGTTATTACATTTCTATTATCTGCCGATATTGCGCTCCTTGATTCTGGCCACCCGATACCCTTTCAATGGCCCATGCATTCGATACTGGCGTATCAAAACGAGAACTTATAAAATTACCCACAGATACAGACACGAGGCTGAATCCCCAGGAATAGGGCTGGCTGACACCTCACACTCCGTTCATACACTCACTTAAGTTAGCCCTTTGACACTGAGGGGTCTGGGCGGACGACCCCGCTCACACACTCTGAGTTATGAGTGCGGTCCAAGGTCAGTGTCAACAGCAGGGCTCGACAGCGAGATTGGCTTACCTCTGCTACGTCATGGTGATCAGGCACCACCCGACCATCCCGTTTCTCAACGAGATGCCACGGGCGTGAGAGCACATCACGGCTGCAAACTAAAAAAAAAAATCATTCACTTCTATTCTCCATTCACGCCTGTTCAATGCACGCTCTCTCGCTACCTCCTAACGCCGTTTTCATCTTCCACCGCCTCCTCCTTTCCAGTTTCCCCCTTTCTCACTCTCTTCACCTCTTTCCAGAATATATTTTTGTGCTCTTCAAAATTCTGGCACAGTCGTCTGCCCCACCTGGCATCAGCGTTCCTCACCACCCGCTTCACAACTTTTTTCTTCTCTTTATAGTTGCCATAGGCCACCACCAACCTCACTTGCAACCACTTCTCAAATCACATACAGACGAGAAATGGCAAGATTACGATATAACTACTTACTCTCTCGAAATGATCATTGGAGCACTTCGTATCAACCACTAATATGTACCAACCAATGTCTAAGGTGTGGTTCCTCATTTGAAAAATGACCGTCGCTCCCATTCCCCTCTAACCCTCTGGGCAAGGGTAACTACCCACGCATTACTCCTCCATGATTTCAAATTATGTCCGAATTTAGCCCAATGTTTCTTAACAGAATACGTAGTACAGATACAGATAGAGACGCTAGGTCGAATCCTCCAGGAAGAGAGATGGCCGACGGCAAGTCACACCTCACACTCCACTCATACACTCACCCTCAAACAAATTCAGCCCTTTTGCGCTAAAAGCTCCGCCTGAGAGACCCCACAACACACAATCAGGGTCAGAAGTGCAGTCAAACTAAATCGGTGTCAGCATCATTGCCCGACAGTAAAACTGGTTACCTCTGTCACGCCTAAATGACGGCCACCCTCCACTTCTCTCCGCCTACGACCACCCTGTTTTTGAACGGGACGCCAAGGGTAGGAAAGCACATCAGGCCAGCGTCAAACTCATCCATTCACATCCAAACTCAACTCACGCCTATCCATTGCACGCTCTCTTGCTTTCACTACACTTATGTGTTTTCTTCTTAACGCTTGCTTCACGCCATCCACCCACCCAATCTTCGATCTACCTCTAGGCTTACGTCCACTCACCTCTGTCTTCATCACTCTTTTCACCAATTTTATATCAACCATTCTCACCATTGCCCGAATCATCTCAGCACACGTGAATCAACTTTGTCGTTTAGCTTCTTCCCATCCCGGTTCTAATTCGAATAACGTCATTATTGATCCTGTCTCTCAGCGCCTCTCCAGCCATCTTGCTTAAGCATTTCAACTCGAAAACATCCAACCTTCTTCTCTCTTCTGCCCTCACCTCCCAAGTTTTAGCTCCTTAAAGTACAGTTGGGACAACTACACCCTCATACAACCCTCTATCTGCTTCCATACCAAACGTACAGCAAACACTTAACACCCTTCCTTCACGCGCGACTTTACCTCTGTCTTCTCCAGTTCAGTCTTCTCTACATGAGAGACCAGGTACATAAAATACTGAACTTCCTCCAATAACTTTACATTTCGGAGGACACTTATTCCGCTCCCATCGACATTTCTCGAACATTTCATTTCTTTTCTCTTGCTCGCGTCAACTCGCAACTTTCTCCTCTCTCACACTCTGCCGAACTCCGACACTAGCCTACATAACTTCTCATCAGAATCCGTCATCAGTGCCGTATCATTGGCAAACATCAGCTGACTCAACTATCAACTCCGCTCATTCGCTCCAACAGCTCTGAGGCACGACCCAATACACTCCCGTTCACCTGCCTGACCAATCCCTCCATGTAGAGCTTTCATGGAGTCATCAGGGAAACATAACGTAGTCAAGGAAACATAACGCAGCTTTGTCTCAGTCCCATTTCCACTGTGAGCTAAGTACTCACCCCCGCTATAGCGCTTCCCTGTCATGGACCTTTTTCAGATCCACAAAGGCCCAGAACACATCCTTTCCCTTCGTAAGTTTCTTCTCACCGATTTGCCTAACTGCAAAATTCTGATCAGTACACCCTCTACCTTTTCTACCAACTTACCGACAACACATAAAAATCTGATGCCTCGCGATTTACAGCATTCATTTTTATCCTCTTTGCCCTCATACAGGGAACAATACTAGCTGCCACTCAATCGGCACCACAAAACCCAGGCTCAGTAGCCTTGAATTGAGCTGGCAAAAACATGTAATTCAACGAATTTGCAATTTGTTCATTCGAATCACTAGGATATGAAAAAACTGACTTGAAAATAGTCTTCATATCGTCCTAGCAATAGCGCATGTGATTTTGGCGTGCAAATTCAAAACAATGCTTTATTCAATGAACAAATTGCAAAGCTTGAGGCCAGTGGTATAAGACTTTGTTCCTGGGTCATGAGAACCTTTCTGTTGGGAGATGAAGGGAAAATGCTGATCCTGTGGGAACAATTTATCCAACCAGTTATAAATAGACTATTGCTCTCATCTCTGGATCCCACATGAACAAGAAGCTCTGGAAAGACTTGAAGCCGTACAAAGAAGCTTCAACTCAAGAATTACGGATGCAGAGGAAAGGAACTATTACGACAGATTAAAAGCCTTGAGGTTATGCTCAATCCAAAAACGTTTTGAGTAGAAAACTTTGGATGGCTATACGGTCAATATCAACTAAAACTTAATGAAAGTGACCATTAAAAGCCAGGCAAGGATTGGCAGAAAGGATTACTTCAAAGTGCCAAAACAGACGAATGGCACAACGATGCAAACTGTTGCATTTGACAGCTTCACGTGCCGCGTTTTCCTTAATTTATGGAGAGTTATTGGAGAAAGTTCAGTGTTTTTAGTACCTAAGCTCTCACGTGGAAAGTCTGAACTAGTGGTAACTGAGGTGAAGTTGCGAGGGAAGGAAGGGTGTAAAGTTTTGTGTAGATCTAAAAAATGGGGATGGAAGCTAAGAGAGGGTCGTATGAGGGTTAGTTGTCCCAACTGTGCTTTACGGAGCTGAGACTTGGGATGCAAAAGCAGAAGAGAGAAAAAATTGAATGTTTTCGAGCTGAAAGTTTTAGGCACGGCTGGAGTGACAGGTTTAATAACGACGTTGTTCGAATTAGAACGAAGATGATGAAGAAGCCAGAGGCCAGAACCGATTTACGTGTTCTGAGATTGTTCGTGCTCATGGTGAGAATTGATGATGGGAGATTGGTGAAAATGGCGTGAATGGATGAGTTTTGACACTGCTCTGATGTGTTTTCCCGTCCTTGGCGTCTCGTTGAGAAACGGGATGGTCGTGGGTGGAGAGGGCTCTGTTACTTTGACGCTGCAGGGCTTAAAAAATTGCACTGTCGAACCATGCTGTTGACACTGACCTCGGACCGCACTTCTGACAAAAGTGTGTTGCTGTGCGTCCGGACGCTTTAACGCAAATGGGCTAAGTTTGTTTGATTTTGACCGTATGAGAGGAGTGAGAGGTGCGCGTTGCCGTAGGCCACCCCATTTCCTGGGGGATTCGGCTAGGGTATGTATCTGTACATTTCATCTTACCTGCCGTTGGATTCGTCTATCTTGAAGGATCACTGTTACTAACTTATTTCGAAGGAAACGCTTCCTTGACCTTTATATACAATTGTGGCAGCTTGAACGTGCCATGAGCCTAAACAATCCCGAAGACAGACGATGCTTTTGCAAACGTTGACTACTCTCACAGACTGATAAGGTTTTCTGCTTTACATCACTATGGATATCTCAGAAGACCCAAGGTGAAAGTGTTATTCACGGAAATCTCGATTGGATGACTTGCTGCACACTAGATTGCTGATTTCTCGTTCGGTGCCAGACGGACGTTGACTCCAACATATTGTAAAGCCTTGTCACGCTGCTCTAATCGCTCTCTAACCCAGGCAACGAGACGTGTGACGACGCCACGTCCCTGGAGCACAAGTGCAGTTTCAACATCCTGTACCTGCTGGCGAGTGACCCCACATACACCTTCATCATCATCATAGATAACGGCGTCACGCGCGCCGTCACACCCATCGCTGTCAACATCTACAGGAGTGAGTAATAGTGGCAGTTGTTTTACCCCGTCGGTTTCCATTATAGGGTGATAACACTCAGGTGAGACGCCGTGTAAAATGTGTGTTTGGGCGTGGCTGACATTAGATGGTCGTAAAGGCGCTTAATCGGAACGGCGCGCTCTGCATAGTCAACAATACGTTCGAAGGTTGGGGACAAATAGTGGGACATTGTAGAGAACACAATTACACTCAATCTATCTATGTACTTAATGTATGGATGCTATTTTAGGATAGGTGAGACAGACAGGTTAGTACGTAAGGATTAGGTTATCCCAGAAGCTTTAAATAGCCCAAATTGGTGATTCTATTTTCTAATCTTGTAATTTTTTTGTAACCTGAAATATAACTGTAAAATGAATTAACATGTAAATTGTACAATCATGTTGTAATAAACTGTTTCAACTGTGGTATGGCACGGCGTGACCAACTCTTGTCCATTTGGCTGTGCTTGCATTCGTGTGGGTTCTGTGAAGTGGCGATATTTCAGGCCATGTAGTCAAAAGCGTTAGGCTGATGATTGAGTTGAGTAGCTATTTAACACCATTCTCTTTGAACGGCATCTCAGGCCTCTCTCTTGCGAGTACTTACCCATCCAAGTCTCGCCTTTTCTTCCTCACCAAACTACTTTGCCCGACGTCCAGACCAGGCTCATCAACTCGTTATCTCATCTCTCCTCTCTCTGCCAAGAATCTCCTGTAACTAGTCCTTCGATGTTGGCCGCTTTGATGAAATTTACCCTACCGCGCTAGAGACCCTGATAACTTGATCGACTCCTTTCCCCTACTCATCGGCATCAATAAGTCCGAATCTGCCGCGCTAGTAACCCTGGTAACTTGATCGACTCCTTCTCCCTGCTCATCGGCATCAATAAGTCCGAATCGGCCGCGCTAGTAACTATGGTAACTTGATCGACTCCTTCTCTTTACTCATCGGCGCCAAGAGTATGAACGAGTATGGAGAAGAGGAGTTATGACTCATCCAGTCCCGAGCAGCTTCATTTTGTCTAAAGCAGCTATTAGTAATGATTGTATTGATGATCATTAAACAACTTTTCATCTGTGGCAAGCTTCCATCGATTAATTTTAATCTCTTAAGATCTAGAATATCCTTCCTCCAATTCAACTCTTGCATTAAATTTCATGCTCGACTTGTTGCAATTGCACAAAAAATAGCATACGGTATGATATCTCACTTTTACCGTACTTGAATATGACTAGAAAACATCATCAACAACTTTCTCTTCGTCGACATTCTCCATTATATGTCATCAAATATTGTAAATTGGTGTGTGTTCTACAACATTGTATTTTTCTCGTGTCAGGATATGATTGTAACGAAAATTAAATAAAACATATTTGTAAATGAACAAGCAACCCCCGAACTTCTCTATTAACCGCTCAAAACTCTAAATGGAGAAACAAGTAAAAAATATTGAGTTCTTTGATCATGCTATACACGAAATGAACAAGCAACCCCATGAACTTCTCTATTAACTGCTCAAAACTTTAAATGGAGGAACAAGTAAAAAATATTGAGTTCTTTGATCGTGCTATACACGAAATGAACAAGCAACCCCATGAACTTCTCTATTAACTGCTCAAAACTTTAAATGGAGGAACAAGTAAAAAATATTGAGTTCTTTGATCGTGCTATACACGAAATGAACAAGCAACCCCATGAACTTCTCTATTAACTGCTCAAAACTTTAAATGGAGGAACAAGTAAAAAATATTGAGTTCTTTGATCGTGCTATACACGAAATTGAAAATAATTTCAACAATGTTCTTCCCGAAATCGATCCAGATTTACAAATCAGAATTAATATTCCTCAGTGTCAAATGATCCCTGGTGATGAGCTTCCTCGCCATACAATTTCATTAAGAAACAATTTCACCTGCATGGCATTTTATGTTGCAAGTTTTAAAGAGAACTCTCTTAGCCTTCAAATCAATATAACAGACTATTTTGCACCCACTGTGCTTGGGCTCAGTGAAACCATATTGACAAATGAATTACAGGACTTATATAATTTATCAGGTTACAATTTACAAACAGGAATATGAGTAATAAGGGAGGCGTTTTTTTATGTATAAATAATAGGCTAACTGTTGCACCGAGACCTGAACTCGCTTTCATCAGGCCAGAAATTGACTCATTTCGTTGATATTTATTGTGATAGCGAAGTTAATACAATAGGTATGGTTTACGTAGAGTCTCTGAAATATAGGTAGAAAGTTTCTTGCTGGAGATGGATCAAAGTATCAGTGACATTGACATAGCCCATAATAAAGTGTATATTATGGGTGATTTCAACGTAAATATGCTACAGTATCATAGATCGAATTTAGCTGCTGACTATTGTAATAATTTTCTTTCTCATGGTCTTAACCCATTAATTACTAAACCAACGTGTACAGCTGCTGGAACCGCAACATTAATAGATAACATTTTCACCAACGATGTTAATAGTGTAACATGTGCAGCTGTGATCATTTCCAATGTCTCCGACCATTACCCAATTTTCATTCAGAAACTGAATTCTCACAAACCCCGTAATCCGACTATAATTACCTATCGTAAATATAGCAACCGTAACATTCTAAGCTTAAAAGAGGCGCTGGGAGCTTACGATTTTAATGAGATACTATCCACAGTAAACTCAAACGATGCTTTCACGCAGTTCCATAGCATATTAATTAAACTGTTCGAGGTGCATGTTCTGCTTACAACTAAAGAACTCTGCTACAAACAAGCTAAGAATCCGTGGATGACGCCTGGTTTACTTGCCTCACAAAAAGAGAAGGACAGACTGTACTGCAGATACAAAAGGCATCCCATCACTCGTAGAGATGAATTTAAACTATACAAAAATGCGTTCACTAAACTGAGAAATATTGCTCGTGAGAACTATATCCAAAATTTGATAGAGACCTCTCAAGGAAATAGCAAAGAAGTCTGGAAAATCATGAGCAACCTTCTAGGAAAAAATAAACACCCACCTACCCAAACAAAGGTTAAGCAATCATTAATGATTTAAAAAATAGTTGCAGCACTGGCCGGGATAACATCCCAACCAATGTAATTAAAGCTATATCTGGGACTATTGTAGCTCCCTTGACCCAACTTATCAATAAGTCTCTTAGGCAAGGAGTTTTTCCTGATGCACTTGAAATTGCTAAAATTAGTCCAATATATAAAAATAAAAGCAAAACAGACCTGAACAATTATTGCCCAATATCAGTCCTGCCCGTCTTAAGCAAAGTTTATGAAAAAGTATTTTATGCTAGACTATGTACTCATTTTATCTCAAATAACCTACTCAGCCAAAATCAATTTGGCTTTCAAGCTTTCAGGAATACAGAGCATGCTCTATTAAAATTTGCTGGAGACGTTGTTGATGGGTTTGACAGTGGTAAAGTCACCGTTGCATCTTTTATGGATCGTAGCAAAGCTTTTGATTGCATGAATCATGAGATTTTGGTTGCAAATTTACAGCATTATGGAGTTAGTTCCATTGATAAGAGCTGGATAAAAAGTTATCTTCTTGATAGAAAACACCTAGTGACTTGGAATAAACAGTCATCATCTGCCAGTACGTTAAATTTAGGAGTTCCGCAAGGGTTGATCCTTGGGCTTTTGCTCTTCCTTATATATATTAATGACATTGTAAACACTAACAACAGGTTAATCCTTTGTACTTTTTGCAGATGATACTTTAGTTTATGCAACCGGGAAAAACCTCAATGATACTATAACTAACATGAATAATCAATTGGCTCACATTTCAAACTGGTTCACATTCAACAAACTGACGCTAAATGTCGACAAGGCGCAAGTCATGATGTTTTCCAGAAGGATGATACCCATTCCTAACACACGAGTTGAATTGAACGGTCAACAGGTGGCATATGTAGCAAAAACTAAGTTTCTCGGTGTAATAGTAGATCAGAGACTTAACTGGAAAGATCACTTCTCATTTGTTGCCGGGAAATTATTCAAATTGTGTAGCATCCCATACAAAATTAGAAATTTTGTTACCACTCCTGTTAAAAGTCTTTTGTGCTATAGCCTTATTCATCCTTTTCTGACGTATTGTGTAAACGTGTTTGCGTCTACCTACAAAAAAAATTAAGACCTATCGTTCTTAATCAAAAGCGTGTCATCAGGACAATATCACATGCTAGCAGACATGACCACACGTTTCCTCTCTTTTGTCAATGGAACATTCTCCCACTGTGTCAAATCATCAAGTTTTCTGCTGCAGTGTTTGTCTATAAAGCTTTGAATCATTTAACATACAATGATAACGTTTTTTTCATGAGAAATAATCCTATGTTTGGTCTTCACAACAATGCGGATTTGCAAATTCCCCAAAACTCGTCAACAAAGTCCCAACTATTTTTAAAATACAGAGTTGCTAAAACCTGAAATTCGATTACCATAGATATAAAGATGGGCAGAAGTATTGCTACCTTTAAACGTGAACAAAAATTATACAGTACCTGTTTGAATTTGTACGTGCAGAAACTCTTGAATTGTAATATTTCTGTTATGCAATTATTTATTTTACATCATTTCATCTTATAGATGCTTTCATTCTATTTTTTTTCTCGCCTCATATGCTCAAATTTCCAATTATCTTGTTCATGTAGAAATCCGTTTATTTAGTGTACCCATTGATCACGACGCATTGAAATATTTCTTTCCCGTGTGCATATGTTAATATGTCATGCTAACTATGCAGTTAGTTTCAAATTGGTGCCATCGTACACCAAACAATGTGTGAGTAATGTAATAGACTACCTTATGTTGGACATTTTCTGCTTTCAAGCATAGTAAATGACAGTTGAAACAGTAAATAGTCATTATAAAATAAACGTCGGTGATCCGATTTACTCTGCTTATTTTTCTTGAAATTAATGGTCCAATGTAATGCTTGCATCTGTCTCAACATATTAAAAAGTGGAGAGAAGAGGATGTCCTTCAACAATGTCCATCGGTTGGTCCTTACTCCTCAACCCTAGTTTTAATTTAATATTGAATTCACCTAGGTAGCAAATGTTGTCTTCAGAACAGCTCTTACTGACAAAGACTTGGTACGTATCATCTGTTTATTCTGATATTTCTGTTATTTTGTCAACATATCATTATAGCTAAATAAATTTTAAATCCGTAACTCCAAAAGGACTGACTACCCCGCTTGGAACCCTGGTGACCCCATCGACTTCTTCTCCCTCCTTTTTGGAGCTTGATGAACAGTAACTCAACCGCGCTTGAAACTCCGGTTACTCTAATCTAATCCTTTTCTCCCCTCCAGCGCAGCCTCCCCGCCAGCTGTTCCGTGTCCTGATGCCCGTCTCCACAGCTTGCCTCGTTTTTGCTTTCACGGTCTTCGCCATCGGTTTCTATATCAGAAAGCGCAGGAGGTCAGTCCAGCACAGTCGTTCCATACTAGTCCTGCAATCAGGTCTTATAATTACACTTTGCATGAAGCAAAATGAAACTTGCCGTCTTTCCTCTGCATTACGGGAGAGTGATAATCTTGAGGATTAGATACATTACAAATAGTACGATTGGTAGATCAGATTTTTGCTGCAAGACAAATTTATGAAAAGTACCTAGCGATGGGGAAGGATGTGTTGTGGGGCTTCATGGATATGGGAAAATACAACGATTGGGTCGTGAGGAAGGCGTTGCGGAGAGTGTTATGTTAGTTGGAGTATGAGGAAACTTGTTACGAGCGGTTCAGAGTTTCTATGTTGGCAGCAGAGATTGTGACAGTATGAAGCAAGGTGAGTGCTTAGTTGCCAGTGAAAACGGGACTGAGACGAGGTTTCGTTAAGTTTCACTGGCAGTTCAATGTCTACATGGATGGATTGGTCAGGGATGTAGTCGTGGATGGATTGGTCACGGATGTAATCGTGAGTGTATTGGGTGAGGTGTAGAGTTGTTGGGGGCAAATGAGACGAATTGGCAGGTGGGTCAGTTGCTGTTTGCGGTTGACACGGCACTGGTGGCAGATTCGGGGAAATTGTGTATGTCAGAGTCGAAGTATGGTTGAGTTTGTGAGAGAAAGAAGCTGTGAAATAATGTGGGGAAAAGTATTCAAATTAGATATTCGAGAAATGGCGAAGCGAACGGAATAAGTGTCGACCTAAATGGAGAGTAGTGGTTTGAGAACAGTCTGGGCTTTCGTGTGTAGGAGACTAAACAAGTGAAGCCTGATGTGGAATGTAAAGTTTTCGGTGCACTGAAGAGTGTATGAGCTGTCGGACATTGCATATGGAACCAAAGAGAGAGTTGTATGAGAGGAACCAAAGTCCGAGTTTTTTGAGAGGAAAGTTGTCCTAACTGCTTCGAAATGTAGGGCTCGAGAGGTATGGCTGGAGTGACGCTGAGGGATAAGACTACCAACGACGTAGTTCAATTGTGAGCGAAGATGGTGAGGAAGTTGAGGACATAGCCGATTCACGTGTTCTCAGGTGGTTTTGGCACACGGTGAGGATGGATGATAGAATAGGGGATGAAAACGGAGGTGAGTGGACCTAGGCATTGGTTGGGTAGATGGCGTGAGGCAGGCTTTGGGGAGGAAAGGCTTCAGTGTGGAGGTACCGAAAGCTTGCTATGGATGGGCGTGAGTGAAAAAAGTTGTTAATAAATGAGTTTTGATGCTGCCCTGATACGCTTTCTCGCCCTTGGTGTCTCGTTGAGAAACGGGATGATCGTGGGTGGGCGAGGCTCCGAAAATTATGACGCAGTAGGGGTAAAACCGCAAAAGCTGTCAGGTCCTGCTGCTGACACTGTTCTCAGATTTCTCTCCTCACCCAAAGTGTATGTTTCGGGGTCTTAGCAGAACTCTTAATCACTATCGAGCTAACCTAATTTTGGCGTGTTTTGAGTGTATGATAAGATTGTGAAGTGCGCCTTGTCGGCGAATCCCCTTCCCCCCCACCTTCTGAGGGATTGAGATTTGCGTCTGTATCGGTATGTTTCCTTATTCAGCTACATTGTGGAGGTGGCCGACTTCGACTTCGTAGGCAGCACGAACGCTGACATGGGGGATGGAATGGCGGGGGTGAGCGTCTGTGCGCACATCGTATGGGCCATCAAGAAGGCCTACGCCGAGAGAACCAACGCCGACGACGACGATAACTACAGAAGGAACCAACGATACGTCGAGCGCCCTTCGGTGAGTGCTGCTGCAGGGTGTTTGAAGCCCTTCTGCTTTTTCACTGAAGAGCTAACGATGACGACGTTCCCCTACTTCTGGCCTCAGCTGGTTTAAAATATTCTGATACAAATACAGATAGACACTAGACCGAATCCTACAAAAACCGGAGGTGGCCGACGGCATAGCGCACCTCACACTCCACTCATGCATTTTTACTCAAACAAACTTAGCGGTAAAAGTTCCGGTCAGGAGACCCGCAACGCTCACTTGGGGTCAAGAGTGAGGTCCGAGATCAGTGTCAACAGCAGGGCCCGACAGCTTTAACTGGTGTACCCCTGCTGAGTCAAAGTGACCGGGCCATCCTCCACCCACGATCAGCCCGTTTCTCAACGAGACGCCAAGGGCCGGAAAGCATATCAGAGAACTCATCTATTCACAACCATGCTTAACTCACGCTTATCCAATGCACGCTCTCTCACTACCTCCACACTTACATCTCTACTACCTAACGCGTGCTTTACGCCATACATCTACTAAAACTTGAACTTCGGTCCACCTCTAGTAGTCTTACGTCCTCTCACATCCAGTTTCATCTCCCTTTTCACCATTGTCCCACCATCCATCCTCACCATGTGACAGAATTTTCTCAGAACACGTGAATCTACTTTCCGCTAACTTCCTCACCATCCATGTTTTGTATTGAACAACGTCGTTATTTTGGGACGACTTCCCCCTGACACAACTCTCTCTCTGCTACCTAACCGAATGTCCTACAGCTCATTACTCTCTTCCAAGCACCCAACACTTGGCACAGTTCCTTCACTCGCGTTTTCATCTCAGTTTCCATTAGTTCAGTCTTCATCACATGAGAGCCCATGTACTTGAAACACTGAACTTCCTCTAAAAACTCTCCCTTCAGAAGAACATTAATTCTGTTTGCATCGACATTCTTCCAACATCTGATTACTTTTGCCCACATTAACTCGCAGCTTCCTCCTGTCACACACTCAAACTCCGACACTAGCCTACACAACTCTGAATCTACCACTAGATCCATATCATCCGCAAACAGTAACTGACTCAACTGCCAGCTCCGCCCATTCGCTCTCAACAGCTCTAAGCCACGACCCATTACTCTTGCGTTTACCTCCCTGACCACTCCATCCATGTAGAGATTGAACAGCCAGGGAGACGTAACGCGGCCTCGTCTCAGACCCACTTGCTCTGTGAACCAATCACTAGCTTCGCACTCTGACACATTCTCTGCTGCCAACATAGAAACTCTGAACCGCTTTCAACAGATGTCCGCCCACTTTATACAAACGCAATACCCTCCACATCGCTTTTTGTCGACCATGTCCTGCCGTAGGCCTTTTCCAAGTCAATGAAAGACCAAAACACATCCTTTCCCTTCGCAAAATACTTCTCACATGCTTGTCTTTCTGCAAAAATCTGATCGGCACACTCTCAATCCCTCCTAAAGCCACACTGGTCCTCGCCAATTGCGCCATCCGTACAGTCTCTAATCCTTGAATCAGCACTCCTCTTGAGTTGCAACATTCATTTATATCTCCTTTGCCCTTATACAGCGGAACAATGCTAACACTACGCCACTCAATCGGCACCACGCCCGACACAAAACAGATTCAGTTGCCTAACCAGCTATTTGACAATCGTTACTCCACCCTTTTCAGGCTATCAGTCGCAACACCATCCAAACCAGGGGCTTTCCCTGTTTCCATAGGAATCTGTTAGGT
Source organism: Gammarus roeselii (assembly GCA_016164225.1). Classification (NCBI taxonomy): domain Eukaryota; kingdom Metazoa; phylum Arthropoda; class Malacostraca; order Amphipoda; family Gammaridae; genus Gammarus; species Gammarus roeselii. The sequence goes on along the minus strand of SDVV010014073.1, from coordinate 966 downwards.
TCACGGGTCGCACGAAGTCACGGCACAACCGGGGGGGAGGGGGGGTGAACAGCCTTGTTTTCCATCAGACTCGCCTCTTCTTCACCCTTCACTATCGCTCCTTTTTTCCCCCATTTTGATTTGCTTAACTTTTATTTACTTCATTTGCATCTTATGTTTAGTTCCAATTTCTTGAAACTTGTCTCAGACTCCTTCTTAACGACTCTCCTAATGGTCGTTGCCCCCTCTAAAGCTACTGGTTCACGGGTCGCACGGGGTCACGATCCAACCGGGGGGGTGAACACCCTACTTTCTTTCGGGCCCTTTTACTCTTCACTATCTCTCCTTCTCTACCTTTTTCTGGTTATGCTTTCACCTTGCTTACTCCTTTCACCTCGTTTGTTTTGTTGAAACTGCATTAGCTTATCTCTCTCCTTTTCTTGACAGCTTTCCCCCATAGTTTTTTTAGGCCTTTCTCTTCCTTTCTATATCTACAGATACAGACACTAGGCCGCATCCTCCAGAAAGGGGGGTGGCCGACGGCAAGGCGCTCCTCACACCCTCATACGCTCACACTCACACAACTTAGCCCTTTTGTGCTAAAGAGTCCGGCCGGTAGCCCCTCAACTTACACTCAGGGACACGAGTGCAGTCCGAGGATCCGTCGCCAGCAGCAGGGCCCGACAGCTTTCACTGGTTTACCCCCGCCGCGTCATAAAAGCCGGGCCCCCCCCCACCCACGACCATCCCGACAGCAGGATGCCTAGGGCGGGAAAGCACATCAGAGCAGCGTCAAAATCAACCATTCACAACTATTCTTCACTCACGCTTGTTCATTGCACGCACTCTCGCCACCTCCACATTCATGTTTCTCCTTCCCAACGCCTGCTTCAGACCATCCATCCATCCAAACTTCGGTCTACCTCTAGGCCTGCGACCACTCGCCTCCGCATTCATCACCCTTTCCACCAATCTCCCTTCATCCAT
>SDVV010014072.1:0-14908 GCA_016164225.1 Gammarus roeselii | reverse complement strand
CCGGCACCTCCACGCTATCCGGCACCTCCACGCCAACCGGCACCTCCATGATCACCAGCAACACCACGACCGCCAGCAACACCGCGACCGCCAGCAACACCGCGACTGCCAGCAACACCGCGACCGCCAGCACCACCGCGACCGCCAGCACCACCGCGACCGCCAGCACCACCGCGACCGCCAGCACCACCGCGACCGCCAGCACCACCGCGACCGCCAGCACCACCGCGACCGCCAAGAAAACCATGGTTGCCACCGCCATCAACACCACCACCATCACCGCCACGACTGCCGCGGTCATCACCACCATCTCCCCGAGGAGAGTTCTGCATCACTGCCCTCTTAGCAATAAACTTCTGACGCTGACGGCAGGATGAATCTATCTGAACATGGACAAATTTAAACTCAACATGCATCAATCGTTTTTTAGTATTCAGCAACGCATATCTTTTCTCATCGTTTTCCGCACCTGCTCTAAATAAGTCTTTAGCATTCAAACACTTCATGTTACTCAGTTCTATCATGCCAATATTCAAAACTCCACAGATTCTATCTAATATTCCTTTCACTACTTCAGCATCACTCAACCCAAAACCTTTCGGAACAACATACTTCCTACGACGCTTTTGATCATCCAGTTCTCTCAGCTCTGAACGCCCCAACTCACCATTTGCCGCATCGGACACTTCCACTTCAATTATACTCATCACATCTTCTACGGATAGGCCACCACAGACTCAACCACACACAGTGGCAGACCTAGCAACTTTTCTCTTCAATTATATTCTCCACATTCACCACTGACAGCACAGCACTGCGCACAACAGCAAAAACACCTCCCACAGCAGACATTGCATACAACGTTTCAGACAGTATATTAGAGATTGTACCCATAGCAGCAAGCAGCTGATCAAATGCTGACAGAAGGCCCGACTGACTTTCACCACTCACACCAGACACCACCCGGATCCACTCTTGCATCTGCAACAAAAATACATCACAGCATTCCCTCCTTCCCTACACGCGCGCGCACACACACACGCACACACACACACGCACGCACACACAGACGCACACGCGCACCCAGTCGATGATGCCCCTGTCAAGCCCAACACATGCTGGATCTGCGCGAAACTGACATCCACAGGAGAAACATTAAATCAATAGCCCACCAACAATCCGGTCACAGAAGGAACAGCGCGCACCAAAATCAGAACCATGTGAGTGCACAGAGGCACCACCAACACTGACATGCCTAGATGCCCCAGGCCCTCCAACACCTTCACCTCCCACACTAGCACAGCCAACACCACCAGACAACTTCAAAGGCAAGCAATGCAGATCTTTGGCATCCTCTGCAGTATCCAGCAACGTGATGAGAGGAGAAGACAAAAATGAGATAGACCCATCATCCACTCTAGAGCCATCACCATCACCATGGGCAGCACTAGGCTAGACTGGAGCCAACTCTTCACTTCTGCCTTGAGGTCAGCAGTCTCCTTGTTACCATAGAACATGATAGGGTACTTCTTGGGGGTTTTCCGCTGGGCTTCGGAACAGACAGCTCAACCTATTGAGGCTAATAAGATATCCTTTCACCTTGGCAAAAACGAAATAGTTGGGCTTGAATTTCGTTCCAGGCATGGCGGATGAGGACATGATAAATTTTTGCAAACAAATGCGTCACTTTATATTGAGTAGTTTAGGTGACCTATTGACCAGCCTTACCGAGTTTACATATATGTTACACCAGTATAAGACAAACTGGCGTGCAGTTTTATGTCCCAGCACAAATAGAGGACCAGCTTGAGATTATATACAACTAAATTCATAATTGGTATGTGAATAAATGCGATTTTGAGCAAGCAAGCGAGCCTTTTTGTTCTAGATACTAATGGAGCGATCAGGATTAATGGATAAAAAATTTTTGGCAATCGTTTTACATTCAATATTAAGCACAATTTCTTCACTTACAGAGTTGTTGAGGAATGGAACAGACTTCTTGCGGAAGTTGTTAACAGAAATAAAATCTAAACGTCCTAGTCACGTCATGACTGAGTTACTGTACTTTCCGCTAACTAGACCTAGCTAAAGCTCTCACCAGAACATTAGAAAAAATTATGTCCAGCTCTGACACCCATATGGTTATATTAGTGCCCAGCATTGGCATTAGCCCGGCCAAAAAGTACCTGGCATTAGTACCTGCTTGTTGCAAAAGGGTATCCAGCAATGACACTGGTCAGCATTGGTTTAACAAGGAATGAAAGTGACACTCTCCGATCAACATTGTGGGTCGCGGTTCTATATTTGTATATGTTCACAAAAGTATATGTTTATTTCTAAAATTCTTCTTCTAAGTATCACTGCCAAATTTGTCCACAATCCTTTGGAAACTAGCCACAGCATCAAAGTTTGCAAAACTTTGATTTCTCCAAACCAAAAATATTAGGCATCTAAAAAAACACTTAAATTTTTTGTTTTTTCATAAATTCTGTGCTCATATCAAATTTCTATGACAAGTAGTTCGTAAATACCAAAAAAGTCCTGTTCTTTCAAGTCCCGTAGGCAGAGATAGTGACATTTCCAACATTTTGGTGCCCAAATGGAGGGTGCGGGGAATCGCTCCTGGTTGTCGACAGCAGGGAATCACCTTGGGTTGTTGACCGTAGGGAATCACCCCAGCTTGTCTACCGTAGAGAATCATCCCCGTCGTCGCTACTGCCTATAAGGCCTGCTTGCCCTATGGGTGGGGCTGTGGGGGCTGCAAATGTGGGATACAAGGGTGAGATAATACTGTCAAAAAACTACATGATGCTGATATCCAAGAAAAAGTTGATTCAATTAAAAGTACCCTGAACAAAGAACCCAATGTCTGGTAGATAGTGAACAGGAAAAGTACAGCTGCTGCTGCTGCTCTTTTAATTGCTGCATTTTTTAATTATGGCCAATGATCCAAGCAAAAACTGTCAACATTCAACAGTATACAAGAGTGTCAGGCATAGTGTAGGAACATGAAGACGTGAGAAATGTTTCTGCAGCTCTAAAGCAATTATCAAGTGTGCTGGTGAAATGAACATGCTATTTAATAAATTAATTTTAATAAACAAGATCAGGAAATTCAGATTTAATAGCAGAGTCTTCATATTATTTGAGCAACAACTCATGAACAAGTCACAAAGGTTATGGAAAACTATTCCTGGGCCATGAGGACCTTTCTATTTATAGATGAAAGAATGATATTGAATCTTGGGAAACAATCCAACCAGTAATAGACTATTGCTCTCCTCTCTGGATCTCACATTAGCAGAAAGAACTAGAACAACTAGAAGCAGTTCCAAGAAGTTTCACATCAAAAATTGCTAGCTGAGGAAAATGGACATCATAGAATAATGACATTGTGGTTTTATTCAATACTAAGAGGATTCAAAAGGTTCAATGATCTGAGAAAACAGTCACCATCGTTTCTAAAGTGCTGAAGGTTATTTAGTCAATATCAATGAAAAGATATAGGAAATATACTGTGAAATCTGGCAAGGATTGACAGAATATGCTATTACAAACTGCCAAAACTTCAAAAGGTTCAATGATCTGAGAAAACAGTCACCATCGTTTCTAAAGTGCTGAAGGTTATTTAGTCAATATCAATGAAAAGATATAGGAAATATACTGTGAAATCTGGCAAGGATTGACAGAATATGCTATTACAAACTGCCAAAACTTCAAAAGGTTCAATGATCTGAGAAAACAGTCACCATCGTTTCTAAAGTGCTGAAGGTTATTTAGTCAATATCAATGAAAAGATATAGGAAATATACTGTGAAATCTGGCAAGGATTGACAGAATATGCTATTACAAACTGCCAAAACTTCAAAAGGTTCAATGATCTGAGAAAACAGTCACCATCGTTTCTAAAGTGCTGAAGGTTATTTAGTCAATATCAATGAAAAGATATAGGAAATATACTGTGAAATCTGGCAAGGATTGACAGAATATGCTATTACAAACTGCCAAAACTGATAGTTGATCCAAATGCAAACATTGACATTAAGCAGTTTCACCTGTAAAGCTTCTCAATTATTTAGTAAAATGCCTATGGAGATGAAGAGAAGCAGACGTGTGCCCCTTTAGTCAGCCCCACCCATCCTGGGGATCCGAAATGACAGAGGGATTATTACCTCTGCTGTGTTCTTGATTAGCCTCTACTTACTGGATACCCTGGCAGTGAAGTCTTCTCTCAACTTTAACACACTGCCATTAGGCAGATGTATTAGCAATTTGGAAATGACATGTCATCGCGGAGAAAATGACCATCAACACAGCTGAGGGATCATTTGTCAGCCATGGTGTTTCTCACCTCGGTGGCCTCCGGACTGACCGGCACCCCAGGAAAGGCCCGAGTGCAGAGCGAGACAGGAGGCACAAATGCCACGGCACTCCAGAACCCCAAAAACGAGGCAGAGCAATGATACAGAAAAATCCGGAAATCTGTGCTTTAGGCAACTGATTATACAGCCATCTTGTTAGTCGCAACACAAAATTGAAAAATATATTTATATAGACACATTACCAAATACAAATAAAACTGAATCTGCCCAGTCGAAATCTAAAAATTCATCACACATCAGCTCAGCATGAGCTTGCTTATAGAGAGTGATTTCTGTCAACTGCACAACTTCAGCAGGCAAGGCATTCCATAGACCAATACTACATCTCACACTGAAGGACCTTCTGCAGGCATCAGAAGAGCAAGGAAGAACCACCAACTTCAGCAAGTGACCCCTAGTGCCAACTCTTGGAGCCAGTGAAAACATATTTAGCAAATCCTCCAATTTACCATGCAAAATATTCCAGTATTTTATCAGGTCTGCCCTCAGAAGCCGACCCATAACGGAAAACAAATCCCTTCTTCTCAAATGATTACCATAGTCCACATCCGAAAGACCATCAATATTTTTGGTCCATCTTCTCTGAATAAATTCAAGCAGCCTGCAGTCCCCACAATATCCAGTGTTCCAAACGCAGGATGCATACTCAATGATTGGACGAATATGTGCAACATATAAGGGCAGCATAAACTCCGGGGACCTGCAGGTAGTTGATCTCAATAAACAGTTTGAGACTCCACCAGCTTTTGTAGCCACCACACGAATATGATTTTTGAATCTGAGACTTGTATCCACACTGCTGACACCCAAGTTGGTGCACTGACAAACATTAATACTCTACCTTGCAGGAAGTACTGGTTTGCAGAAACCAGGGCAGCAAAATCAATGTGACCTCTATAAAAGTGCAGCACAACACATTTATCTGGATTCAATCCAAGATTCCAGGACCTTGCAACAGAGTCAACTGAATTCAATCCACTTTGTAGTGAGTGGACACCCTGAATAGCATGACTAGTGTTCTTCCATGAGTATCCCAGGTACAACTTGTTCTCATCTGCAAATGCCTTGAATTTGCATGCAAGACCATTAGACACGTGATTAATGCAAATCAAGCACAGAGCCTTTCTCAGGAACACCACTAGTCACATCAGCTGGTCTGCTCAATCTGCCACTCACGCAAACACTCATTACTCTGGCAGAAAGAAATGCAGAGATCCAGGCCAGCAACCAACCACAAACACCCAAAGACTTCAGCTTAGACAAAAGCACACCATGACTCACCACATCAAATGCCTTTGAAAAGTCAGCATTATGACATCCACAATATATCCCTCATCAGATCTACTCCCAACATCATCATAGGTCAACAGCAACTGGTCCTCAGTGCTGCGATTACTCCAAAAACCATACTGATGAGACGATCGAATATTGTTGCTAAATACTTGGTCAAGCGAGACACAACCATTCTCTCCATAGATTTGCAGCAAACCGATGTCAAGCTTACAGGCCTGTAATTCAGGGGATCAGTGTGGAACTTGATATAGATACAGACACTAGGCCGCATCCCCCAGAGAGGGGGGTGGCCAACGGCAAGGCGCACCTCACACCCTCACACTCATACGCTCACACGCACTCAACTTAGCCCTTTTGTGCTAAAGGGTCCGACTGTTAAACCCCGAAAAACACACTCTGGGTTACGAGTGCAGCCCGAGGAACTGTTATCAGCAGCAGGGCCCAACAGTTTTCATTGATATACCCCCGTTGTGTCATAATAGCCGAGCCGAGCCGAGCCCCCCTCACCCACGACCATCCCGACAACAGGATGCAAAGGGTGGGAAAGCACATCAGAGCAACGTCAAAATCAACCATTCACAACCATTCTTCACTCACGCCTATTCATTGCAGGCTCTCTTGCTACTTTCACATTCATGTCTCTCCTTCCTAACACCTTCACACCATCCATCCACTCAAACTTCGGTCTACCTCTAGGCCTGCGACCACTCGCCTCCGCATTCATCACCCTTTTTACCGATCCCCCTTCATCCATCCTCTCCATGTGCCCGAACCATCTCAGAACACGCAAATCCACTCTGTCCTCCAACTTCTTCACCGTCCATGTTCTGATTTGAACCACGTCTTTGGTGGTCCGGTCTCTCGGCGTTACTCCAGCTATGCTCCTCAAACATTTCATCTCGAAAACATTCAACCTTCTTCTCTCCTCTGCTCCCACCCCCCAAGTCTCAGCTCTGTAGAACACAGTTGGGACAACAACACTCATACAGCCCTCTCTTGGCTTCCATCCCCAACGTCCTACAGCTCATTACATTCTTTAATGCACCCAACACTTTTCATCCCTCCTTTACTCGCGCTTTCACTTCAGTTTCCACCAGTTCAGTTATCTCTACATGGGAGCCCAGATACTTAAAACACTGAACTGCCTCCAAGAGCTCTCCATTTAGGGGGACAATAATTTTGCTTGCATCGACAGTCCTTGAGCATCTCATTACTTTACTTTTACCTAGGTTCACTCGAAGCTTCCTCCTCTGACACACTCTACCAAACTCAGACACTAGCCTACGTAACTTCTCCTCTGAATCCACAACCAGGGCCGTATCATCAGCAAATAGCAACTGGCTCAACTGCCAACTCCGCCCATTCGCTTCAAACAGTTCCAAGCCACGACCCAGCACACTCGCGTTCCCCTCCCTGGCCACTCAATCCATATAGAGGTTGAACAGCCAGGGAGACATCACGCAGCCTTGTCTCAGTCCCACTTTCAGTGTGAACCAATCATTCACCGTGCTTCCCACTCTGACACATGTTCGGCTGCCAACATAGAAAATCTGCACTGCTTTCAACAGATGTCCTACCACTCCTTTTAAACGCAACACCCTACACAGCGCTTCCTTGTCAATCCTGTCGTATGCCTTCTCCAGATCCATGAAGGCCCAAAACACATCCTTTCCTTAGGCAAGGTACTTCTTACAGACCTGTCTCACTGCAAAAATCTGATTGGCACACCCTCTACCACTCCTAAAGCCACACTGTACCTTTCCAATTGCTCAGTCAGTACAGTCTTTAATCCTTTTGATCAGCGCTCTCCTGTACAACTTACCAACCACACATTACAGACTGATACCTCTTGAGTTGCAGCATTCATTCTTATCTCCTTTGCCCTTATATGGTGGAACAATGCAGGCACTGCACCACTCAATCGGTACCACTCCTGCCACAAAACACATGTTCAGTTATTTCACCAACCATTCGACAATCGTTACCACCCTTCTTCAGGCACTCGGTCGCAACGTCATCCAAACCAGGGGCTTTCCCTGCTTTCATCACCTCCACCACCTTCACCTCTTTCGTGGTATTGTCCGCTACAATTCTTTCCCTCAAAACGGGCATCCGAGCAACAATGTCAGCCTCTCTGTCATCCTCAACATTCAACAACTCATCAAAATACTTGGCCCACCTCTTCGGTACATCACCACTTTCCAACAACAACTGGCCATTTTCATCTTTCACCACTTCCTCCTTTCCAGTCTCTCCCTTTCTCCCCCTCTTCACCTTTTTCCAGAACATCTTTTTGTTCTCCTCAAAATTCGGGCACAACCGTCTGCCCCACCTGGCATCAGCGTTCCTTTTGGCTTTCCTCACCACCCGCTTCACCTAGTTTCTCTTTTCTTTGTAGCTTTCAAAAGTCACCACCAACTTCACCTGCAACCAGCCTTGAACGCTCCTCTTTTTCGTGCCACTGCCAGTTTGACCTCCTCGTTCCACCACTCGCAACCTTTCCTTTTGCACCCGCCCACACGGCGCACACCACACACCTTCTTCGCACATCTCAGCAACGCATCCCTCACCATCTCCCATTCTTCCTCCACATCTCTGGGGTCTGTCATCTCACGTTATATTCTTCCCTCAACGCTTGCTGGAACTCCTCGGCTCTACTTCTCACATTCAGTCCACTCACTTCCACTACCTCTCTTCCTCCTCCCACTCGTTTGTTGCCCTTCCACCAGCAGATGGTCAGACACTCCTCCACCCTCCCCTCTCAACACCCGCACATCCAACAGCCTCCCCACCGCTCTCCTCGAAATCAGCACAAAATCCATCCGTGCTCTCTCCACCACTGCACCACCAATTCTAGCCCCCAGTCAATCTGAGACAGAGCCTCTAAAATCTTGCCGTATTTCCCCATACGCCATAGGCGTCTCTTCTCCTCGACCACGTGCTCTGGCCCCTTGACGCTGAAGATATACTCGAAGACAACAGGAGAATGCTGGCAGCAAGGCAGCGGCGGCAGCACAGACAACTCACCAACACGATCCTCCTCAGATGTGAGAACAAGGTCTAGAATGTTATCAGATAGTTGAAATGTGGGCTCCTTTACCCACTGCAAAAGCCCAAGTGATGAAAAACACTCTAAAAAGTTGCAGGTCAATGGGCTGAATGTAGCCAGCAATAAGGTCAGAGGACCAGTCAATCATTGGTAATTTAAAATCATCTGTGATAATCACCTCCTTGCCAGGGCCAGAGTTGAATAAAAAGTTCAACAAAGGTGTGTTTTCCAAGATAGCATAAGAAGGAGGCTGATAAACAGCTACAATCCACAGATCATATCAATTAGGTGCACTGCTACAACATTTGGAATGTGCACCTCAAACGCTAAAAACACGATGTCCTTATGCAGGTACAATAGAGATCCATGCTTATGAGTTGTGCCATCTGTGTCTCCCCTAACAAAACTATAGTTAGCAATCTCTATGAAGGGAGATGCAACATCTGGTTGCAACCACGTCTCACTGACAGCTAAAACCTGAAGATTCTGTTTCAAAAGCGAGTTAACATTAACATGCTCCTCTTTCAAGATATTAAAATCGCTCGAAAAACTGCTGGCTCTTAGTGCAGATGAAAAATTTGCTCAGTGGCTTCACCATCCTGATCATGAGCACCCCCGCCCTGGCCATCCAGAACAGCACCACCACCAGACACAGCCACATCACGACCAGCTTAAGCAACACCACGACCAGCAAAGGCAACACCACGACCAGCAGAAGCAACACCACGTCCAGAAGAAGCAACACCACGTCCAGCAGAAGCAACACCACGTCCAGCAGAAGCAACACCACGTCCAGCAGAAGCAACACCACGTCCAACAGAAGCAATACCACGACCACCCGCAGCACATACGACCAGATGCGCCACGTGTCACCACCCTGGCCCAATTTCCTCGACCTGTACTTGGAGCAGCGGATCCTGCCTCTCCGCGATGTGGGGCACAAGCAGCACCACAGGTTACAGCCGCCAAAGCCAAGCCTCCCCATGCTCTCCTCTCCCCCTCCGCTCCCAGCAAGCTCCTCTTCCTGAACAGCTCCTGGCGTTGTTTGTACGTCAGGTCCCTCTGGATAAACAGAGGGACCTGGATTTGGATTTCTTCCTAACCCACTGTTAGAAATAAATCCAAGTAATGTAATATATAACTAACCCTTTTGTAAAACAGTTTATACAAGCTCCTTGATGGACACTTTCATAGAAGAAATATAGTCGTTTGGAAGAGCGTTTACAGATGAAGGGATTAGTCTTGAGTGCTCACAGGTTGCGAGTTCAAGTCTTCATACCGTGCGCTGTTCTGTGAGCTGGGCGATTCGGCACTTTGACCTATTGTGCCCTGCCCCCTTAGGTTTGCTCATGCAACAAATATCACTGACTACATAGCTACATAAAAGTTTTGTCTCTTATCAAGTTATGTTTGAGTTGGAATAGTACTCATAGTGATTGGCTGATAAAAGGAGTTGGTTTCTACACAAGGTATGTTCTGCACTTCTATTTGAATCCGTATGGATACTCACAATGATCAGAAATGTGTTCTTTTCTACTCTCCTGTCTATGTTTGGTTTTAGGAAATACTTGTAATCACTTCTTGCATGTGTGCTTGTACACTTCCTACATACTACACTGAACCCCCACTAAATAAACATCTCAACTGTGCCTGTTATCTTGAGTCCTGTGTTAATACAAGGTTTTTATAAAAAAAAAAAATGAAAAACTCTTCAAACATTTATTGTCCAGAGGTAGGTATGTGAAAATCATGATAAACTACAAAATGACTACTAACATATCCCAACTGTGCATTGCACATGGCTCACAAAACACATAATGCCAATAAATGGCAAAACTTGGGTGCCCACTGAATTTTGCTACCATTCAGCTTGATTTAAATACTCATAAACTCAATTGACAAGATTTTCTTCATCAACACTGCACTTTGTATTCCTGTAGATATTCATACATACTTCCTAACAACATGGGTTAGGCAATAGATTTCTAAACTACTTTGGTGCAAACAATGATTGTCAAAGTGCAACACCCACATGATACACTACATTAAACAGGGAATTATTTTGTTCTTGCGTTGCTCCACCAAATAAGAGCAGTATGCAAGATGCAGTACAGAAACCCATGCCAAGTGTTGCCTAGCGTGAGAGCAACTTGTATTAACAAACAAACACAAGGAATCTTATTTAATTGCCAAGTTTTCTTAACTTCAATTAAGTTTTTGTAAATTTGTTGAGTTGCTTTGAGTTGGCAGATTGTATGGTTTGGTAAAGAAGATATTCATTATAGTGTTTGATTAATCAGAGATTTACTGTCCCCCTTCTTGCTTGTATGCTTCTCCACTTTTTTGCATGATTGCACATACCATCTTCCCTCACATGGCGGCTGTTTGCCCTAATCAGGCTCCAAGGATCTACACTCACAACTATGGCACTGCCTCTTCATGTACTGATTCTGACTCAGGCTCAATAGCGCATGCTTTCAGTAGCATTGTTATTTCCTCTCATACCTCATGCTCTCATTATTGAGCTCTTTATTTGTTCTTCATCTGAGATCATTAAATATCTGTATTGGATATTTTCTTCTGTCCAATATTGGAACTCTCTGGCATCTTATGTTGCCTCTCATCTTGACAATTGTCTTCTGACATGGTGGGGATCAATTCCTTTGATGGGGCTGTTTTGACATTTATAAATTTTGTGTTTTTTTCTTCTGCATTTCAATGTCTTTGGTTTTGATCAATTCATCTGGACTTTGGTGTCAAGTCTCATTTACAATGTGCAGCTACACTGTAATCTTGATTTGTCACGATTTTATTTTATTTGCTAGTTTCCATTAATACCTCTGTTTTTGTATAAGATGCTTCATGGCAATTTTGCAAAAACATTATAGCTACCTGCTAATTGCTGTAATAACATCTTGGTTGGTACTGGCATTGATGTGAATTAATTTTGAATCAAACTAATGCATTAGTTTTCACATTTCATAGGTTTAGGAGTGCTTGTTGTTTCATGTGTTTAGGGTTTGTTTTGTTGTGGTTATATTGTTTCAGGGATCCATTCATGCATTACAACCAGTTAATTTTATGGAATTGCACTTTTTTTCTTGAACTATTTCAATAGTGGAGAACTCATCATTTGCTCAATAATGCAACAACATGCAACAGACAACGGGGATATCATCCAATTATTAATTTATTTTTTGGTCCGATAGTTGTTTTAGATATAAAAACAGTTTATTTTTGCCAATTGTTGGTACTCCTTGGTTGTTTCAATGTGCAATTTGTGTTGATTGTATTTGTCAAAATTGGTTTATTTATGTTAGAGCAATTTTGTGTTTGTTTCAGTCCTCCTACCCACTATTTCTCCATTTCGTAGCCAATGTATTCTTACCCGCATTGAATTGGTAGATCACAATACCTACAACTGCAATGAAATAGCTACTGCTGCTGTTGACTGCAACAGTATTTAGCTATATAATATCACTGTAAGAAGTAATATTATTTTCAACTCATCTGTTTTTGATGACCGCAAATAAGAATAACATTAGTAAATTTTTCATAAAGAGAATTGATTAAATGTAGCTACTTTCCTTAAGTCAAGTGTTTTTGCTGTTGAACTATAAGAAATGCAGATTTGAAAGTGATAGTATAATGAACAGCATAAGTAGGCCGTCCTTGTATCAGTTATGTTCACCAAATACTTTATCTCCTTATTTCTTGTTGTACATCATTTTGATTATTCAAGTTGCTCTACTATTTTTTTTCTGGATTTACTGGCTCCAAATTATTCTGACAGCATTGGGTTTGAACAGTTTAGTTAGCAAGAACATAACTGCCTATAATATCATTGATGAGATTGATTTGAATAAGTTGTGATTTAATCTTTGGAATTACTTCTATAGTTCATGTCCAAGACTGAATTGCACTACGCATGAATTAGACTCCAGCTCACTATCCACCTGCCATCCAGTGTTTTCTTTCATGTTTTTATGTATATTATACTGTTTAGGTACAATATACAAGCATCTGCATCTTGTCTCCCTTCACCCTTGGCCTTCTTTGACCCTCTGCTTTATTCACTGATTTCTATTCCATGCTTTGATAAGGTGTATGAATTGGAAAGCTGATTGCTTTTAAAATCAATCTTTCCACAGCAGTGCTCTATTCAATGCTTACTGCATTCTTTCTTAACTTTATTTAATCAAGTCTGGTTTAGAATGCTGCAGTCTGACACTGTTGCATGTGCTTGCTGACTTTACACTTTGATTAGAAATTGTTACCTGCCATAGATAGCTACATCCCTTCTAGAACTTTTGCTTGTGAATGTATGTTTCAGCCAAGAGACGTTTTATCACCACAAATTGACACGGATAATTATATCTTAACACAAATGAGCCATAACACATGCAAGACCTGATTTCTGAAAGTTTTCATCTCTGATTTATTGTTGCTTGCTACTTGACTGGCTTTTGTTTTGGTTTCATGCTATGTAGGTATCTTGATCACACCACTCGTCGCAACTGCGTCCACCCCCTGTATTGCCCAACAACATGAGTTTGGTAGCTAATCGTCGTTTGTTCTTGCCACAGCTTATGTCAATAGAGCAGTTCTTGGTCCAGCATCTAAAATTCTCCTGGACTGAAGATGATCTCCAAGAGAAGGTCAGTTCAATATGTGGACATGTGTCCACTGCAACTGACTGGCCCCCATCATAGTTTTAGGATTTCTAGTTTGTTTCAGGGATCACTACATCAGCTTTGGATAAATTACAAGTGGTTTCAAAAACAGGAACTACATGAAGCTCTTTGAATAGGTCATTGGAAATTGATTCTGACTGTGAAAGCCTGGTCAATTGGTGTTGCTTCTTTCTGTTGAACTCAGACTTGTTGTTGCTTGTTTAGCCACTACTATTTTATTTCATCTGACTGTCTAGACGCATCTACTCAACATCCAGGTATGTAAGCAGCCCTTAATATTTTCTTTGTATCTCACCTTTGCAGCCTCCACAGCCCCAACAGCCCCGCCAACAGAGCAAGCAGGCATGGGAGGCAGTACACTGCAGCGCGCCAGCAATCAAAATGAATAGCACGGTACAAGCACTGCAGCAGGACACTGGTTGGAATGCACTCAATAGTTCCAAAGAAAACAAAACAATGAAGACAGTCAACAACTGCACACAACTGTCAGCAACACAACAAAGTCACAATATCACATCAAATTAAGTCTAGCAAAACTCATACTACACTGCCACCAATTCGTCCGCCAGAACCCTCTTGAAGCCGCAAAGTGAATCACACTGCACCACATCAGCACGCAGCCGGTTCCAAATCTGCACACAGCAAGAATAAAAGAAACTGCGTTTATAGTCCGTCTGACAGCGAGGAACCACCAGCTTGAAAGAATGCCCACGTGTGCCAACATCCTGAGCTCACTCAAACAGAGCAGACAAACCTGAATGAACAGAACATCAAAAATCTTCCAACACTTCACAAGATAAGAACGCAACAACCTCTCCCTCACAGAAAACAACTGCATTGCTTTGAGCCGCTCACCATAGACCACTCCACCCAGCCCATCAACTTCCCTGGTCCACCTCCTCTGGACAGACTCCAACAGTCTCAGCTCCCCAAGTATCCCACATTCTACACACATGAGCAGTTGTCCAAGATGGGTCTTATATGAGTAATAAACAAAGAAACCATGAAAACAGAACTCCTATTGACAGTGGAGCGGAGCAGACTGGTCGCCAGAGTGGAAGCCTTTCTTACAACACTCCTCACGTGTAGATGGAACCGCAGCCTTGAGTCAACAAGCACTCCCAAGCCCCTGAAGGAATCGACAAGCTCAAGTACCACACCATTCAAATAATAAGCAGTTCTATAACCAATCTGCTCCAATTCAAGACTGCCTCTATAAAAAAGCATAAAGACACACTTGTCAATGTTCAACGAGAGATTCCATGACAACGACACAGACTGCACCAAATTCAGATCCTCTTGCAAGGAGGACACACCCAGGCGAACTGCTTGTACATCGGGGGGAAACTCAAATAAAGTTTGAAGTCGTCAGCAAAGGCCTTCCACTCACAAGCCACACCTGCTGCAACATGATTGACATATAGCAGGAACAAGAGCGGACCCAGCACAGAACCCTGGGGCACACCACTTGTCACCTCCCAGAAGTC
>SDVV010014071.1:0-14908 GCA_016164225.1 Gammarus roeselii | reverse complement strand
AGCAAGTCTTCTCAACGGTGGTAGCTCGTTTAGAGCATCCTTTATAGCAGTATACTGTACGAGGATAGCTCGTTTAGAGCATCCTTTATAGCAGTATACTGTACGAGGATAGCTCGTTTAGAGCATCATTACAGCAAGTCTTCTCAACGGTGGTAGCTCGTTTAGAGCATCCTTTATAGCAGTATACTGTACGAGGATAGCTCGTTTAGAGCATCCTTTATAGCAGTATACTGTACGAGGATAGCTCGTTTAGAGCATCATTAAAGCAAGTCTTCTCAACGGTGGTAGCTCGTTTAGAGCATCCTTTATAGCAGTATACTGTACGAGGATAGCTCGTTTAGAGCATCCTTTATAGCAGTATACTGTACGAGGATAGCTCGTTTAGAGCATCATTACAGCAAGTCTACTGAAAGAGGATAGCTCGTTTAAAGCATTTAAAGCAAGTCTTCTGAGCAATGATAGCTCGTTTAGAACATCACGTAAAGCAAATCCTCTGAACGGCGGTAGCTCGTTTGGAGCATCATGATGAGCATGTCATCTGAACCAGAAGATCATGTCACATATGACGTCCCGCGGGTGAAAAGTCTGTGTCGCTCTGCAAACTCAATGTTATACAGTGGCTTCTCAGCAACATTGGATTCATTTCAGTCACATCCTCATCACCGCCCCAGCGATCTAACGGACGCTAACAAGGCTTGACACTGAAATCCAACGCTAACAGGGGTTTTGGGTCAACATTGCATGCCTCATTGCACAATAATGATATGATGAAATACATTCTGAGTCCACTCCTATTCTGCCGCCGGCTTTTTCTATGAAGCTTTCAAACCAGCTTCTTAAATGTGACTTTGCGTTCGAGCAAGAAACCAATCGAGGGGTGACCATCAGAGAAAACCGATTGTTCAATCTGGAACGTGTACCAGATTCACTCCCGAAACTTCCAACTCAAATTGATGACGCTCTGATCGAATGCGCACTTTGTGCTTACATCAGGCTGCTATAGAATCAAGGCCCTGATCGAATTCGCTACTGCGCCGATCCTCCCCCAAGAACTCACTACGAGACTACTAATGGCAAGATCTCCTTTACTTCCCTATACATTACTGCAGAAGTACGTACAAAGAATCTCCAGCTCCGCGCTCAGGTTGCTGAGATTAGCGCGGCTATATCCTCAGCGCGTCACTGACGGGTATTCTTGCTCGCATCCGTGATCCCGTCTTAACAGAAAGCACGCGAGTTACCCCAGTCACTGCATTGTTTGTCGGAATGCCCCCTCTAGGCATCTGTTAAGTTCACGGGCCGCACGGAGTCACGGCCGAACCGGGGGGGTGAACACCACTATTTCCCTTCAGACTCCCCTTTTCTTCACCATTTACTATCTCACCTTTTCTCCCCTATCCTGATTTGCTTTATCTCCCTGTCTGTTCAACCTCTATATGGATGGAGTGGTCAGAGATGTGAACGCGAGTGTGCTGGGTCGTGGCTTGGAACTGTTGGAAGCGAATGGACGGAGCTGTCAGTTGAGCCAGATGCTATTTGCTGATTATACGGTTCTGGTTGCGGATTCAGAGAAGAAGCTATGTAGGCTAGTGTCTGAGTTTGTTAGATTGTGTGAGAGGAGGAAGCTTCGAGTGAACGTGGGTAAGAGTAAAGTAATGAGATGCTCGAGGACTGTCAATGCGAGCAAAATTAGTGTCGCCCTAAATGGAGAGCTCTTGGAGGAAGTTCAGTGTTTTAAGTATCTGGGCTCTCATGTGGAGATAACTGAACTAGTGGAAACTGAAGTGAAGTCGCGAGTGAAGGAGGGGTGTTAAGTGTTGGGTGCACTGAAGTGCATAATGAGCTGCAGGACGTTTGGGATGGAAGCAAAGAGAGATCTGTATGAGGGTGTCGTTGTGCCAACTGTGCTTTACAGAGCTGAGACTTGGGAAGTGAGAGCAGAGGAGAGAAGAAAGTTGAAAGTTTTAGAGATGAAATGTTTGAGGAGCATGGCTGGAGTGTCGCTGAGAGACAGGTTCCCTAACGACGGGGTTCGCATCAGAACGGGGATGGTGAAGAAGTTAGAGGACAGAGTTGATTCGCGTGTTCTGAGATGATTCGGGCACATGGTGAGGATGGATGAAGGGAGATTGGTGAAAAGGTGTTGAAGTTGGAGGCGAGTGGACGTAGGCCTGAATGGAGTCTTAAGTTTGGGTGGATGGATGGTGTGAAGCAGGCGTTAGGGAGGAGAACCGTGAGTGTGGAGGTAGCGAAAGAGCGTGCACTTGATAGGCGTGAGTTGTTGTTGTTTTTGTTATTGCTCAACCCCAACTCCCCCTGCGATGGAGAAGCCACGGCCAGCGCAGAACCCGAGGCCTGGGAACCCACCAACGTATGTGTGTATTGGGAGCGCTACAGCTGGTGACAGGCCCTATATTAGGCCTGCACCCCTGAGGTAGTTGATGCTGTCGCCTGGGCGCTCCCATTGATCGCGCACTGACGTGATGTTATAGTGGAGCCTGCCAGGTGCGATGTTTGGTCACGACGTCATAACGTGCTCTACTAAATCGAGTGAATGCCGGCACCGCAAGCAGAGATCGAAGAGACATTTCCCAGTCTATGCTGATATGACTGTAGGGCCAAGTGGTGCTCGCCCTGCAGCCTCGACAGGTGGACCCTGTCACCCCTGGGCAGCCGCAACTCCTCCTCATCCACCCCAGGCGGGTGGCTCTGCAAGATCGTGTTTACTCTGTGTTCATCTAATGCAAGAGTTGTGAAATGTGTGTGTATATCTGTTTGTGTTCAGATGTGTTATCTGTAGGTTCAGGAATGGTCGCATAAAGAGAACCGAAGGGTGTTGCCGGTGTGTTATGTAGGTGCCGGTTGGTTGGACGAGGGTTAAGTAGGTTGTGGCAGGGGGTGTGCCGGGTCAGAGATCTTGTTGAAGAATTGGGTCCCTCTCATATCAAGAGGATGCTTGAGAGGGAGGACCTTGGTTTCTTCATGCAAGTGCGGAATGGGAATAGTCTGTGTGCAGCCCGTTGCGAGGCGCAAGATCGTGTTCTGTATCCTTGGCAGGGAGTTGATATGTATAGGTGCAAGGTACAAGGACCAAGCGGTGTTTGCATAGGAGCTAACGGGCCTGATGAATAGTTTGTGTTAGTGTTCTAATTGATGCCTTGGAGTGACCGTAGGAGGTTGCAGTGAGTACCCGAGACACGTTCAGTCTGGGTCTGGTTTTGGTGCCAATGTTGGCTATGTGCGGTTTAAATGTCATCCCCCGTGTCATAATGGGGGGTGTTGTTGAGCGTGACATGGGGGTGGATGCGGTGTTCACTGTTATCCGGAGTCAACAGTGTGCGAGACGGCTTGCTTGCGGACACCTTCATTTTGTTGTCCAGCAGCCAGACTTCAAGGGAGTTCAGATACTGCTGAAGGTGTGCAGCTGCGATCTCGTGTTTGTTGTGTTGTGTAATTATTGTGAGGTCGTCCGCGTATGAGCTGATGTGGGTGTTGGGTTCTGTGGGAATGGGCAGGTCGTGCATTAAGGCATTGAAAAAGGATGTGGATAGCACGGATCCCTGCGGGACACCATCGGGGAAGTGGCGGATTCGCGAAGGCTTGTTGTTGTTGACAGTGTGTGCATGTCTGCCGGAGAGGAAATTAGCAAGCTGCTTCCTATAATTTGGATAGATGTGGGTGTTGAGGATTTTGTATGAGGACGTGTCTTGGAACTGTGTCGAGGGCCTTACTAATGTCGATAGCGCGTACCAGGGCTCGTTTGGCTGGCTTCTTTTTGTTCAGGCCTTCATGGATGGTATAGGTGAGGTTGGTGAGGTGTGTGGTGGTGGAGTGTTGAGCCCTGAAACAGTGTTGCGTAGGGGAGAATGGGATGGTCGGGGGCGGTCATCATGACGCGGCAGGGGTAAACCAGTCACGCTGTCGGGTTCTGCTGCCAACACAGACCTCGAACCGCACTCATGACCCGGAGAGTGTGTTGCGGGGTCCCGGCCGGTCCCTTTGGCGCATAAGTGCTAAGGTGTGCGAGTGTGAGTGTGGGGTGCGCCTGCCGTCGGCCACCCCCTTGCTGGGGGATTTTGTCCTAGTGTCTACACCTGTATGAGATGGTATAGTAGCTGTCGTTGGCGCTAAGCAATACTCGTATTTGCCTACAATTATAATCATTAACCCCCCATTTATACAAATGGGTAATCGTTCCTTACACGGCAAGCGTTTCTTTGAGAACACTCAGATAAAGATGCAGCCGATCCATCCAATTTTTGTGCTCTTCTGGCATAGGCCAGCTTGCGCTACATGATGGTATTTTCTAAGGTAACCTAATGGCTCTTACGAAATGGCAGAGAATATAAGTTGCTATCTCAATTCTCTCGATAAAAATATATTCATCTGTAATGTAGTAAGTGCCATAGGGGAGTCCTCCTCCCCCTGCTATCTTAATAACAATAACGGTCACTGAAGGGTCTTCTTCACATTACAACCCAGAAAATCGAATCTCCTCAGCTGGCTACAGTTCCACGCTAGAGTGGCTTAAGTTTCCCCTACGCGAAGCCGCCTTTATCCGTCCTCATGAATGCCGGGGTAGGGTAGCCCTGCCATATATAGGGTTGAGGGAGGAGGGTTGGACAACCGGCTGCGGCCCAACGTCGGCCGCCATTTGGTCTAAAACACGAAACATACGGGAAAAACCGAGAACTTGAAACTTTTAAAATTTCCCGAAAAACATTGACACAAAAAATGTCTAAACCTGTCGAAAACCACTTTCGACGAATGTTAGCAAGATTCTCTCTCAAAAACGTATCTGTAATGTTTCCTCATCAAGATTCAATCGAATAAAAAGCAGAAGCGCATGCTAACCATATGGCTCTTACTACATTACAGAGAAATAGCTTTTTATCGAGAGAATGAGATAACAAATATTATAGTTTGTGAGGAAAAAGTTTGATTTATTGGCGCAGAGTGAAACAACGTTGAACGGTGAGGGCGAATGTAAGTTTAGCATGCCAAGTGGATGCAAGACAGGCGTTGATGATGATTGGGCAGGAGGGGTGTGTTATCGATATTGAGTAATCCGTTGGCCAGTAGCGTTACCGAGTGGAAGGATGTGTACTCTAGATTGATGTGGGTGATCGGTAAATTGGCGTCAAAAGATGCGCATTCATGAGTTTTTACGAACCCGTTAGCGAGAGTAAAGAGTAGGAGAGGGAGCAATTTTCAATTAACCTGAGTGAGTATATTGAGAGTCATGAAGATGTTGGAGGTGTAGTGATGTGGTAGAGAGGTATTGCATTCCTGGTTGAAATGACTAGCAAAAATCTGATGGATTTGTGTATGAAGCTGGAGTTGTCGGAAACAGCTTGTTCAAGAAGCTAGATATATACAAGACACCATGGTATGGATGACCCATAGTGCTGGAGTGGAAAGAGCATTGATGGATTTTTGGCTGATTTCGAGGAGGGTGGAGGGGAGGCTGTTGGATGTGCGAATGTTGAGGCGGAAAGGGAACAAGACAGTAGGAGAAGACAGGCAGTGAAGGTGAGGGAACTGAATGCGACAAGCAAAGCAGAGGTCTTCCATCTGGCGTTAAAATAGGAATATAACACTGAGGAGCAGGACCTGCAAGATGTGGATGAAGACTGGGAGACATTCAGAAATGCCTTGTTGAGATGTTCGAGAAATGTGTATGGTGTGGGCGGGTGCAGACGGGAGAGCTGCGAGTGGTGGAACGAGGAAGTCGAACAGGCGGTGGCACAGAAGAGAAGAGCTTTTGAGGAGTGGCTGCAGGCGAAGTCTGTGGTGGCCTATGACAACTATGAGGAGGAGAGGAAAGAGGTAAAGCGAGTGGTGAGGAGAACCAAAAGAGACGCTGGTGCCAGGTGGGGCAGATCGTTGTGCCAGAATTTTGGGGAGAACAAAAAGCTGTTCAGGAAAGAGGTTAAGAGGGTGACAAAGGATGAGACCGGAAAGGAGGAGGTGGTGAAAGATGAAAACGGCCGGTTGTTGGCGGAAAGTGGTTTACAAGTGTAAGAAGACAACAACAGATCTTTTGGTCCAATATGGGTTGCCTTTTGATAGTAAGAAGATTAGTTCTGAAGTGGAACGTCTAAGATGGCATCATGTGTCTCTATATGTTCTGTTTTAATAGATCAAGCAAAGGAAAGTTTGTAGAAGGAGATAAAATTTAACGATGATTCTCGCAACAACTCAAATCAGCACCCGATGAGAAAGCCACCGACCCACGGTGTTGATCTGAACTTGTCACAGTTTCATGCCTCGTTAAACCAACGCTGACCGATGTCATTTCTGGACACCGTTTTGCAACGAGCAGGTACCAATGCAGAGCGCCTTTCTTACCGTGCCAGTGTCAATGCCAGGCACTAATTTAACCGCATGAGTGTCAATGCCGAACACCTTGTTTCTCAAATATACTGGTTACAATGCTACTGATGGGAGCTATTAAACGACGAGTTTAATCAAATTTGTCCCGTCGTGACTTCGTTTCTAGTGTACGTGAAGACCAACCCAACCCTGTACGTGAAGAAATTGAGCGTGATATTGAGTGTGAATCACTTGCCATCGATTTTGTACCAATAATTCCCGGTCACTTGCTTGCTCGACATTTTTCTTACCCTTCATAATCTTCCACACTTTGATCATTTCACCTCTGACTCTACGCTTCTCTAGCGAATAAAGGTTGAGTTTGCGCAGTCTCTCTTCGCACGATTTATTGCGAAGTGAAGAGATAAGTTTGGTAGCTCTACGTTGAACCTTCTCTAATTTAATAATGTCTTTTCTGAGGTATGGAGACAAGAATTGGACGGAATATTCAAGGGGCGGTCTAACAAATGCATTGTATAACATGCGCAAACTGTTTCTGCTCTTGTACGAGATGGTGCGGGATATCATGCCGAACATTTTATTGCATTTTTTTGGCAGCATCGTTACATTGCTTGCTGCTTTTCAAGTCGTTACTAATGATGACACCTAGATCTCTCTCATCGATGACAGGTATCAGTTTCTTTCCGGACATTGAACATTCGTGTTTAGGGTTATGGTGACCAATGTGCATAACTTGGCCCTGTTCGACATTGAATTTCATTTGCCACTTTTCTGATCAATCAACAATTCTATTCAAGTCTTATTGGGTCTGCTCACGCTTGAGTTGAGTTTGCACTTTCCCTCCTAGCTTGGGATCGTCTGCAAACTCACTAATGTTTGAGAGTGCGTTGCTATCGAGATCGTTTATGAATATTATGAAGAGAACTGGACCTAACACAGATCCTTGTGGTACGCCGCTTGTAACTTTACCCTTATCGGAAAAAGCACTATCAAGTACGACTTGCTGCCGTCTGTCCGTTTGCAGCATTTTATCCATGTTTTGAAATCACCTCGAATACCGATGCTGTGAAATTTAAATTTACTAACTGAGCATTTGGGAGGAACTTTATCGAAGGCTTTTTGAAAGTCAATGTAAATGATGTCGATCGGAGATTTCGCGTTGTGAAATTCAATTATATTCTTGAAAGAAGAAGCAGTTTAGTAAGACATGAACAACTGGGTCTAAAGCCATGCTGAGAGTCACCTATCAACTGATTAGAGATTCTAAGAATTCTGTAATTTAATCCGTGATCAAACTTTCCATCAATTTGCCAATGACTGAGGTGAGACTAATTGGACGATAATTTGCGGGACACCTTTTGTCCCCGTTTTTTTTTAAATTGGGGTGACTTTGGCTTCTTTCCATTGAGAGGGGCAGGTGCCATTTGTGAGAGGTAGGGTGAAATTGTTTGCTGGATGTTCAGCAATTTCGTTCAATATTTTTCAGTATTTTGGGATGAACTTGTTCTGGGCTTGGAGATTTTGTGACTTTCAATCTTTCTATATGTTAATATTTAATAATATTAAAAGCGCTAAGTTGTGTGAGTGTGAGCATATGAGGGTGTCAGGTGCGCCTTGCTGTCGGCCACCCCCCTTTCTGGGGGGTGCGGCCTAGTGTCTGTATCTGTTAGCAACTTCGGCAGGGGAAAAGTTCACTGTGCTGAATGCTTCAATTTGTCTTTGCGCTATGATATCCTTAGGATTGGGAATATCCGGATTCTCTAACGTAAATACAGAACAGAAAAATTAGTTGAGCAGGGCACACAATTTAGTGTCGTCAGTTTCTAGCGCACCCATATCATTTTCAAGAGGGCCAATTACAGATCTTGATTTTTTTGCTCTGTATATAACTGACAAATTGCTTAGAATTAGTTTTGGGGTTGGCCGCAATTTCATTTTCGTAATATTTTTTCTTCCGTTTCTGAACAGTCTTAAGAATCCTTCTGCTGATTTTGAATACATTTTTTACAGCATCATCGTGTGGGTGCTTCTGTTTAATCGACTGCTTTGCTTTCTTTCGCGACTGAAGGCGCTGCAATTCTCCTTTTCATTACTTAGGCTGATTGACTGCTGTTTGCCTGTTTTTGCGAGGGACACAATCATTTTCAATATTTCCAATTTTTTTCAAAAAATTGTTTAGCAATTGATTGGCATCTTGTCCGAGGGGGATATTTGCTGACGCCATTGCCTCTCTCAAGCTATCAAAGTTAGCTAATCTAAAGTTAGTTTTTTTTGCAGTTAATTGACGCTTTCAACTCAAGCTCCATCATAAATCGGATACAATTGTGGTCGCTAGTTCCGAAGGGTTCACCCACTTCGACGTTCGTGACATGAGTCGCTTGCACTAAATAGAAGATCAAGAATATTGCTACCTCTTGTAGGTGTCTTTACCATTTGGGTCATAAACTTATCGTCATCAAAATCAATCGTGCGTTGGTCAGTGGCCATACATTCTTCTGTTTCCCAATCGATGTCAGGAATATGAAGTCTCCAAGCACAATACTGTTTTGTGTTCTGACGACATCAACGAAGGTGTTGTAAAGATCGATATCATCTGCGACAGTGCTCTTTGGAGGACGATAAACTAGTGTGATTGGACACTTCGAAAGTTTACCGACTACTTGAATTGATACTATGTCGTGTCTGCTGCTTGGAATAGAGACTTCTATTATTTGTAAAGTGTTTTTACGAGAAACAATAGTCATCCACTCTTACGGCCTAGTCTATCTTTGCGAAATGGTGAAAAACCTGTGAGAGTGAATCCGCCCAGATAATTTTTGGTGCTCGATTTCATCCACAATTCTGTGATGGCTACTATGCCGACCTCGTTGTTAATTGCTAGGATTCCCAATTCGTCGATTTTGTCTCTGAGACTTCTAGCGTTTACATAGTAGCATGTGAGAGTATTTTTGGCTCTGAGTCCTGCTCGAAACTCTTCGGTTGCGGTCAGGGGCTGCTGTGTTACTACTGTAGGGTCCGTTATTGCTACTTGCTCGGGCGGCGGCCGTTGACCCATTCTGTTGGGCAGTATTGGCGGAGTCATGTTTTGGGCAGCGAGAATGTTTTTTGATTTAATTTCGGGGATGAAAGAGATATTCTGAAAGATGCTTTCGAGGGTATCAAGCCCAGGCGTGTTTATCTGTGCATTGTTGGTGATTCTATCGAATTCATAGTTTTTGAGGTTGATCATCGTTTCCCAATGGTCCGAGAATGAGATTTGTCGTGCTTTGCAGAAAGTTGCTATGCGATTGTTCAGAAATATCTTGTTCAATTTGTATCTACTTTGGTTTGAATGGGGCAGGATGCCAGTGACATGGATGTTCGCGTGCAATCGTTTGACGTTTGTTAGCGTGGTTTCATACCTTAGCCATGTTTGTCCGTCTGCGCCACCACATCTGTTGCCCCAACTTGTATGATCGGCTTAGAAGAAGGTACGTTTTTCTTTCTGATAGCCTGGTTTACCGAGTATTTCTAGTTGGACTCTCTTTTCGCTGATTAAGTTTGATGGAATTGGACATTGTAATCGCCAATCACAATAATTTACTCTGTGTTGTGAGAGTCCATTTCATCGGGCAATACATCAAAACGGTAGCTTGTATTAGTTCGGGTGTGGCAGGACTGCCGCCCGACCTGTGATGCTTTGTCACTGACTGCCTGCCCTGTTTACTACAGTTGTGTAGTGTCTCAGCACAGTTGACCTTTTTTTTCTATCGATTTGATACGGTCGTTGGTATCTAAGTCTAGAGCTGTAAATTTCTTAGCCAATTCTGAGTAAGTGCATTTGGAGTTCATTTACCCGATGCAGGCTAGTTTTAACAATTTTTCTTGTTGGTTCTATTTTGCTGTTTATCATTTCTTTGAGTTCGCGAAGTTGTTTCTGCACGCTTTTCAGTTCTAATTCAACAGCTTGCAGCCTTGCATCGGCGTTAACTGTCTCTGCGTTGGGTGGACCACCAGAAGCGTGAGTGAACTGTACTTTCAGTTGTTTAATCTCTTGGCGGCATGTTGGCAGAATTGACAGCTTGCTATTTTGCACTCTCCGTTTGGAGGTGTATTACGCGTTTGCCTAGAAGAGCTACCACCATACATTAGTTCGGAAGTGTACGATTGGCGGTAAGTTCCACATTGTAGTTTACAGTAGGAGTCATCTTGGACTTGTTAAGTGAGCAGCTACAAACCGTGAACTTGAAGACAAAGTGCTATATTCTTCATCTTTGTAAACAGCAGATATATGAATAATAAGTTTAAGTAGATGCAGGATGAGATGATTTTTATTTCAAGATGACCTACAGATGTTTTTTTCAGTTGATTTATGTATGACCAACAGTGATGAGTTTTTGCCGGTGATTGTGTGAATCTAACATGAGATGAAAACTAAACTAAACTTAGGCTAAAATGAAATTATTTTTTCCTAACTAAAAAACAATTACCATGATGTTTACAAGGGATAAATGAACATGGATGAATGATTTATGTGATACTTGTATTGTTTTACGTATACTTTACAGTATTTTTTTACAGTTACTTTACATAGACAATGTCAGACGCCAATTGCATTTCTGTTTGTTCATTATTTATGTTTTTTTAATGCAATTAGTGCAGAGCTGCTGAATTTAGATATATAGGCATTTTTTTGTTACATCGATAAGGTTGTATTAGAAGCTACAATGAAAAGTAACCTACATGAAATATGCACAGTTGAAATTGAATCGAGGTACTGCACCAATGCTGGGAAAGGTAACAGGCTGGTCCTTGTACAGGGCACCTGCAGAGAAGGGTGGACCTCACGCTGTGGTGAGAGAGGAATGCCCTCTGTGGTGAGAGAGGGGAGCCCTCTATGACACTCAGCTGCACCACTTCAAGCTTGTTTTCCAGAGAGGCTAGACTGTTTGTGATGTATATTTTTCAATATTGAATTCAAAGAGTTGACAGTTTGATGATGATGATAGATATGAATGGGGGTAAAAAGTAGCGTGTGCGTAGAACGGTGTTACATTTACGGGCACGAATTCAAATAAGAAAACTTGTGAATCAAACAAGTAATGGCGTGCTTATCCCAAACGCAGTATTTAAACATATAAATTTACACAGACGGATATCAACGGTTCTAAACGGATTTAATTTGAATGCAAGTTGGTTGCAAGGTAGCAACGCAAAATTACTTCCTGCGCAGGATTAAGATGAAGGCAAAGCATAGCAAAGCAATTGAATCATAGCAGATCCCTTCTGATCAAGAATGGTTCTACTTAACCAACTTAAAAGAGCACCGTAGGTGCGGCAGTCTATACCGCCTCTCTCAAGCCAAATGGTTTTGGGATTCACACCCCCACTGTCGCTCTATCAGCACCTATGGTCGAAATTATAGGGAGGATAGGAAAGACTTAGATGTTACAGCCTAGCGTAGAAGAATCTGGCGACCCTTTGAGGGGCATGCAATTGCCTACCTAAGCTTATCCAAAGAGAGTTTACCGTCCTGGTACGAGGACATGTGCACATTCGTTTGCTATGAAGGTTGAAGCGGTAGTGAGGTGGGGTACGGAAAAGGTGCGCCGAGTATTTTTATGAATTGTTGAATGTCGAGGATGACTGAGAGGCTGACATTGTTGCTGTGGGTGGTGGTGCGCGGATTGTTTGTGGACATTACTAGAGAAGAGGTGCAGGAGGCGGTGGAGGTGATGAAAGCAGAGAAAGCCTCTGGTTTGGATGGCATGGCAACTGAGTTCTTGAAAAAGGGTAGAATATCGATTGTCAAATGGTTGATGAGGCTACTGAACATATGTTTGGTGGCGGGCGTGGTACCAATTGATTGGCGCAGTGCCTGCTTTGTCCCGTTATATAAGGACAAAAGAGATAAAAATGAATGCTGCAACTCAAGAGGTATCACGTTGTTGTGTGTGGTCGGAAAGTTGTATGGGAGAGTGCTGGTTAAAAGGATTAGAGAATGCATGGATTGCACAACTGGAGAGGAACAATGTGGCCTTAGGAGTGGTAGAGAGAGTGCCGATCAGATTTTTATAGTGGGACAGATCTGTGAGAAGTATATACTTGCTAAAGGAAAGGATGTATTCTTGGTCTTCTTAGATCTGGAAAAGGCATACGGCAGGATTGACAGGGAAGCGCTGTGTTGCTTGTTGCGTTTGTATGAAGTAGGCAGAAAGCTGTTGAAAGCAATGCCGAGTTTCTATGTTGGCAGTCGCGCATGTGTCAGAGTGGGAAGCAAGGTGAGTGATTGGTTAATAGTGAAAGTGGGTCTGAGACAAGGCTGCGTGACATCTCCCTGGCTGTTCAATCTCTTTATGGACGGGAGTGGTCTGGAAGGTGAGTGCGAGTGTGCTGGGTCGGGGCTTGGAGCTGGTGGAAGCAAAGTGAAATAATGAGTTGCTCAAAGACTGTCAATGCCAGCAGAATTTGTGTTTTCCTAAATGGTGAGTTGTTGGAATTAGTTCAGTGTTTTACGTATCTGGGCTCCCATGTGGAGAAGACAGAACTAGTGGAAACTGGGGTGAAGTCGCGAGTGAAGGAGGGGTGTAAAGTGTTGGGTGCACTGGAGAGTGTAATGAGCTGCAGGACGTTGGGAATAGAGGCAAAGAGAGCGCTGTATAAGGGTTTCGTTGTCCCAACTGTGCTGTACGGAGCTGAGACTTGGAGGGTGAGCGCAGAGGAGAGAAGAAGATTGAATGTTTTCAAGATGAAATGTTTGTGGAGCATGGCTAGAGTAACGCTGAGAGACCGGATCACCAACGACGTGGTTATAATCAGAACGTGCAATAGAAAGCCTTGGCACTCTAATCTAATCTATAATCAGGACGAGGACGGTGAAGAAGTTAGAGGACAGAGTTGATTCGCGTGGTTTGAGATGGTTCGGACACATGGTGAGGATGGATGAAAAGAGATTGGTGAAAAGGATGTTGAAGGCAGAGGCGAGTGGACGTCAGCATAGAGGGAGACCGAAGTTTGGGTGGATGGATGAATGGTGTGAAGCAGGCGTTAGGAAGGAGAGACGTGAGTATGGAGGTGGCAAGAGAGCGTGCACTGGATAGGCGTGAGTGGAGAACGATTGTGAACGGATGAGTTTTGACGCTGCCCTGTTGTACTTTCCCGCCCTAGGCATATCGTTGAGAGACGGTATGGTCGTGGACGGGAGGGGGGGGGCGGTCATCATGACGCGGCAGGAGTAAAATAGTCACACTGTCCGGCCCTGCTGCCGACACTGACCTCGAACCGCACTCATGACCCGAATGGTGTGTCGCGGGTTTCTCGGCCGGACCGTTTTGCGCCAAAAGGCTAAGGTGTGCAAGTGTGAGTGTATGAGTGTGGGAGGTGCGCCTTGCCGTCGGTACCCCCTAGTTGGGGGATTTCGGCCTAGTGTTTGTATCTGTAACACTGGGAGAGGGCAAGGCCTGGACAACGTTAAGGAAGAACGGGAAACGTTCAAAGATGCGTTGTTTAGATATACGAAAGAATGTGTGTGGTGTGCACCATGTAGGCGGGTGTGTGAGGAAGGGCATCGAGCGGTGGAATTATGAAGTAAAACTGGCGGTGGCACAGAGAAGAATAGCCTTTGAGTCCTGAGTGGTTGCAAGCGAGGTCGGTGGTGGTCTACGAAACCAAGAGATGACAAAAAGAGTTGAGAAGCTGGTTGCGAAGAGAGCTAAGGGCGTCGCTGATGCTAAAACACGGCCGGTTGCTGTTGGAGAGTGGTGATGTACGGAAGAGGTGGAATGAGTATTTGACTAGTTGTTGAATGTTGAGGATATCAGAGACTGACATTGTTGCTGTGGGTGATGGTGCCGGTTTGGGATGGTCTTGTCGCGGACGAGACTGTGGGGTATTCGGTCTGTGTCTATATCTGTGATGATTTCGATGCATTTTGTGTATCTCATTTTTCTGCTGAACCTGTTTATCAATATTCTTTGTTGTAGTATCTCTTTATTTACCACCAAAGTTACCAATACCGATACTTGAGCAGCAGAGCTATACCGGCTACTGCATCGATGGCAACTAGAGCTGCGTGGTATTAGCAGCAGCAGCAGAGCTATACCGGCTACTGCATCGATGGCAACTACAGCTGTGTGGTATTAGCAGCAGCAGCAGAGCTATACCGGCTACTGCATCGATGGCAACTACTGCTGTGTGGTATTAGCAGCAGCAGCAGCAGCAGAGCTATACCGGCTACTGCATCGATGGCAACTACTGCTGTGTGGTATTAGCAGCAGCAGAGCTATACCGGCTACTGCATCGATGGCAACTAGAGCTGTGTGCTATTAGCAGCAGCAGCAGAGCTATACCGGCTACTGCATCGATGGCAACTAGAGCTGTGTGGTATTAGCAGCAGCAGCAGAGCTATACCGGCTACTGCATTGATGGCAACTAGAGCTGTGTGCTATTAGCAGCAGCAGCAGAGCTATACCGGCTACTGCATCGATGGCAACTAGAGCTGTGTGGTATTAGCAGCAGCAGCAGAGCTATACCGGCTACTGCATCGATGGCAACTACAGCTGTGTGGTATTAGCAGCAGCAGCAGAGCTATACC
>SDVV010014070.1:0-14908 GCA_016164225.1 Gammarus roeselii | reverse complement strand
ATATAGACCATAAATTTGAGAAAACGCAGGTAGAAAAATATGTTTAAAAACGCGGTGAACTGATCGTTCTTATTTATTGCAAATTATTCTCTCCTAAAAACGATCAATAGTGTAAAGCGTAATGCTAACACCCTGTATAATATATTGCAACATTTTAGAAATGCTGCTTGCCTCAACACTGATATATTACCCAAGTAAACTACTGAGCACTGATACCAATAAAGTTGATGTGAAATTGGCCATAATTCATCGCCTGCAAAACCAATCCCCAATTGGTCCATTATTGCACATCCTCTTCCACGGACACGGAATTGTTAGATTAACGCTAAACGAGCAGTCGCTGGAAGCATTCGACTATGTGGTAGTCTGGGCCCACTCTTGGCTCCTGCCATTAGGGCAGTATTGCCATCACACTTTATGAAGGAATAATTAAAATAGGTTTATTGGGTTGACGGTTGCTCTTTATTGTCATTCAATTCAAACCTTCGTTTCCTTAATTGAAATGGTTTTATCAACACCTGGAACCTAATTTTTGAGTCATTTTTCAAACGTTCTTCCAGTGAAATTCTATGGTTAGTGCTGTGTGCAGCCAAACGCCGGGAGGAAATATCCTCATGTATCTTCTTACCTCAAGACGTACCATCTCGATGCAGGGACGCCGAAAACAAGACGCGAAAATAAAAAATGAGGTCCCTATCTTTAGAGCACATTTTATCTTTTGAGTTCATGTGTTAGATTTTAGTATTGAAGACTCCATGCTGATCGATAGATAAGCAATGAGTGAATAATTACTCGATATTATCTATCAGACGAATCATTCCTTCTTCCTAAGGTCCACCTCAACAGGACAGAATTATCTTATCACCTACGTTTGAGCGTCGTTACATTGGATGGGTCCTACACACTGTATCATTGCTGGGCACAAGATTGTTATTCGTGCTGAGGTTTATTCACTTCCATCAGCAATGGTGGCACGACGTTCAGATAATGGTGCAGCGGATAGATACGGCAACGGTGGTACGTTGTCTAAATAATGGTGTTGCGGATAGGTGCTGCAATGTTGGCACGTCGTTCAGAAAATGGTGCACCGGATAGATGCCGTAATGATGGCACGTCGTTCAGATAATGGTGCAGCGGATAGATGCCGTAATGATGGCACGTCGTTCAGATAATGGTGCAGCGGATAGATGCCGTAATGATGACACGTCGTTCAGATGATGGTGCAGCGGATAAATGCCGTAATGATGGCTCGTCGTTCAGATAATGGTGCAGCGGATAGATGCCGTAATGATGGCACGTCGTTCAGATAATGGTGCAGCGGATAGATGCCGTAATGATGGCACGTCGTTCAGATAATGGTGCAGCGGATAGGTGCCGTAATGATGGCACGTCGTTCAGATAATGGTACAGGTGCTGCGATGGTGGCCGTTGTCCAATAATGGTGTTGCGGATAGATGCCGTAATGGTGGCACGTCATTCAGATAATGGTACAGATGCTGCAATGGTCACCGTTGTCCAATATTGGTGTTGCGGATAGATGCCGTAATGGTGGCACGTCGTTCAGATAATGGTACAGATGCTGCAATGGTGGCCGTTGTCCAGTATTGGTGTTGCGGATAGACGAGCGGGAAACATTACAGGCACACGAGGAAAGTGTCTGAAGACTCGTATTTCAATACAAGCGATTAAAAAACTTTACATGGTTTCGTATTCATTGAATAAATATTTAATGGAATTTTCCTGTGAATGTTCAGGTGCAGTTCCATCTCATGTTAGTTTTTTCATCTTTCCTGCATGATTCTACCATTCCATTGAGTTACGGTCCCCATGGCAACAAGACTCACCTGCTAGGCTGGAGGGCAGCAAGTCCACGGCTTCGCGGGGGAGCCCTGCCATCTTGGGCAAATGGATGACGCCGCTGAATGCAGGAGAAAGGTAGGGGTGGGAGGGATGGATAGGGTTAGGGAGTGTGGATATGGTGGGGGTAGAGTTGATACGGTTAAGGAGTGAGGATATGGTTGGGGTGTGGAAAGAGTGGGCGAGTTTGGGTATGATGAGGGGTGTGTTGGTAGGATTATGAGAGCGGATAAGGTTAGGTTGAGAGGATAGGTGGGTAGAGAAGATAAGAAAGAGGAGAGGAGGTAGAGTTATGGTCTGGATAGGGTGGATGAGTTTGAATAGGAATGAAGAGACTGGATAGGGTGGGTTGTTTAGAAAGAGTCGGGGTGAGAAGATAGGGTGGGGAAGAGTGAATTAGGTGGAAAATATGGATAGAAGACTGTGGATTGGGTGGCGGAGTACGGATAGGATGGTACAGTGGGGATCGGGTGGAGGAGAGTGAATATGGTGGCTGAGTGTGGATTGTGTGTTTGCGGATTGAGTGGGGGAGTGTAAATAAGGTGAAGATGAGTGGATCAACCACTGAATCACCCGCAACAGCAACACTGAATCACCCGCAACTGCAACACTAAATCACCCGCAACGGCAAAGTTGTCTTCAAAGTGATACGCTTCAAAGATTATCTAACTGCTTCTCTCTTTGCCACTTTACATGCTCCTCTTTGCACAGGATTAACGATTAATGTTGTTTACTATCTTCCCTCATTAAACAGTACATTGATTTATTCTGACATGGTTTTCAGGACACAGTTGGAATCAGCTTACTAAAAATTCTGTAATACATAAACACATTTAAATGATATCAATCATTATTACAATAACCAATCGCATGAATAGATTCATAAGGATAATTTATTTAATGCTTTTCCTTGAGTTTCACCGTCGCATTTAAAAAAAAAAACATTTTTGAAATATTTATCACGTGTTTTATAACTTGTAGAACTCTCCTTTCAAACGTCACAGGTATCATAGGGGGCGCACTCACTGTTCTGACTAATGTTGTTCAATACTCTCCTTTCAAACGTCACAGATATCATAGAGGCGCACTCACTGTTCTGACTAATGTTGTTCAATACTCTCCTTTCAAACGTCACAGATATCATAGAGGCGCACTCACTGTTCTGACTAATGTTGTTCAATACTCTCCTTTCAAACGTCACAGATATCATAGAGGCGCACTCACTGTTCTGACTAATGTTGTTCAATACTCTCCTTTCAAACGTCACAGATATCATAGAGGCGCACTCACTGTTCTGACTAATGTTGTTCAATACTCTCCTTTCAAACGTCACAGATATCATAGAGGCGCACTCACTGTTCTGACTAATGTTGTTCAATACTCTCCTTTCAAACGTCACAGATATCATAGAGGCGCACTCACTGTTCTGACTAATGTTGTTCAATACTCTCCTTTCAAACGTCACAGATATCATAGAGGCGCACTCACTGTTCTGACTAATGTTGTTCAATACTCTCCTTTCAAACGTCACAGATATCATAGAGGCGCACTCACTGTTCTGACTAATGTGGTTCAGTACTCTCCTTTCAAACGTCACAGATATCATAGAGGCGCACTCACTGTTCTGACTAATGTTGTTCAATTTTGGAAGTACAGAAATAATAACGCCTGTGTAGGAAAGTATATGCATATTAGCCATGGTGAAAATTTCGGCTGACGCTACGAAATTAAAAAAAAAAAAGCGTGGCACGACAAAATGAAAACGATGAGCCAGTGTCTCTTCATGAGATTATTTC
Source organism: Gammarus roeselii (assembly GCA_016164225.1). Classification (NCBI taxonomy): domain Eukaryota; kingdom Metazoa; phylum Arthropoda; class Malacostraca; order Amphipoda; family Gammaridae; genus Gammarus; species Gammarus roeselii. The sequence continues at coordinate 11,255 of SDVV010014070.1, read as the reverse complement.
CTTTGCTTTTATCTTGTAGGCACTCAGGTGGCGCAGTGAATCGTTGTGCCACACAACGCGATAAATGACTCCAGCTGCCACTGTTTCGTCCGACAACAACTGAGTCACTGTTACCAGAGCACATCCACACTGACGCTATCCTTCACCTACACTGAAATTATCCTTCATCCACACAGACGCTATCCTTCAGCTACACTAAAGATGTCCATAATCCTCATTGACGTGGTCCTACACCCAAACTAAAGCTGGCCATTATCCACACTGTCGATATCCTTCAACCATACTGTTGGCATCCTTTATCCACACTGACGCGATCATTGAACCACGCTGACGCACATCTTCCATCCACACTGACGTACATCTTTCATCCACACTGACGTACATCTTTCATCCACACTGACGTTATTCTTTATCAACACTGACGTATCCTTCATCCACACTGACGCTGTCTTTCATCCATACTGGCGCCTTCTTCTGTCCATTTTGCCACTTCTCATTCATCCTCACCGACTCTGTTGTTCATCCACATTGGCGCTATCCTTCATCCACACTGACGTCTAATCTTTCCCTTCATTTACATTGGTGCTAACCCTCATCCACACAGACGCTTTCGTTCATCCCCATTGACGCTACACACCACCCCCCCCCTGACGCTATCCTGCATCAACACTGACACAATCCAGTATCCAGACCTACCCTATCCGTCGTCCACAAGACGCCATCCTCCATCTAAACATTTTCTTAATCCACACTGTCGTGTTAAATTTTTATTCGTCCAGATTGGTGCTACTTTCATTCATCGCTGACGCTATCCGTCTTCCAGGCTGACGCTATCTTCCATCCGCATTGACCCTATCCTTCAACCACACTAACGCTATTCTTCATACACACTGACTCTATCCTTCATCCACACTAACGCTATCCTTCATACACTGACCCTATCCTTCATCCACACTAACGCTATCCTTGATACACACTGACTGTCTTTCATCCGCACCGACGCTCATCTCCATCTTTATGAACGCTATCCAGCATAGCACGCTAACGCTTTCTTCATTCACTCAGACGTTATCCCGAATCGGCAGTAACACTATCCTGTATTCTCACTGGCGCTTTCCAGCATCCACACTGCAGCTATTCTTCATTCACACTTACGCTATACTGCATCCAAAAGGGCGCTCTCCTGTATCAACACTCATTCTATCCTTTATTCTCACTCGCGCTATCCTGTATCTTCTCTGGCGCTATCCTATATTCTCACTTGAGCAATCCTGTATCCTCACTGGCGCTATCTTGTAACCTCACTGGCGCTATCCTGTTATCCTGTAACCTCACTGACACAATCCTGTAACCTCACTGACGCTAACCTGTAACATCACTGACGCTATCCTGTAACCTCACTGACGCTATCCTGTAACCTCACTGGCACTATACTGTAACTTCGCTGACGCTATCCTGTAACTTCACTGACGCTATCCTGTAACCTCACTGACGCTATCCTGTAACCTCAATGGCACTATCCTGTAACCTCACGGCACTATCCTGCATGCACACTGACTATTATGTATAACTTCTGGCGTCATTTTGTATCCACGCTGACTTTATCCTGAATCCTCACTGACGCTATCCTGCATCGTCACAGGCGCTTTCCTGTAACCTTGCGGGCACTCGTTTTCATCTCACTGACGCTAACTTTACAGCACACTGGTGATATCCTTCATCCACACTGACGCTATCCTTCATCCACTCTGACGCTATCCTTCATCCACCCTGACGCTATCCTTCATCCACACTGACGCTATCCTTCATCCACACTGACGCTATCCTTCATCCACACTGACGCTATCCTTCATCCACACTAACGCTATCCCCCATCCACACTAACGCTATCCTTCATCCACCCTGACGCTATCCTTCATCCACCCTGACGCTATCCTTCATCCACACTGACGCTATCCTTCATCCCCACTGACGCTATCCTTCATCCACACTAACGCTATTCTTCATCCACACTGACGCTATCCTTCATCCACACTGACGCTATCCTTCATCCACACTGACGCTATCCTTCATCCACACTAACGCTATTCTTCATCCACACTGACGCTATCCTTCATCCACCCTGACGCTATCCTTCATCCACACTGACGCTATCCTTCATCCACACTAACGCTATTTTTCATTCACACTGACGCTATCCTTCATCAACACTGACGCTATTCTTCATCCACACTGACGCTATCCTTCATCCACATTGACGCTATCCTTCATCCACACTGACGCTATCCTGCATCGTCACAGGCGCTTTCCTGTAACCTTACGGGCACTCGTCTTCATCTCACTGACGCTAACTTAACAGCACACTGGTGATATTCTTCATCCACACTGACGCTATCCTTCATCCACACTGACGCTATTCTTCATCCACACTGACGCTATCCTTCATCCACTCTGACGATATCCTTATCAGCGCAGTGGGTCGTCGGTCCTGGGTTTCCTTGCGGTGCGCAGTCTCCACTGCTTCCTGCGTTCTGGTCCTGCACTGCGCACCCACGCACTACGCACTGCACAGCCCCGCACTGCACAGTGAGGGACGCGTTACCCTGACACCGCTCACTGCAGCGCCCGTCGCACCTGCATCGACTTTACCTGCCGCTCCTGGGACGCCTTAAAAAACTGTCCAGAAAGCACTTGTTGTCTGGACCGATCCACTTGTTGTCTGCTGCTAGGAGTATTTATCTTGTAGCTAGGACAATTTATGAAACCTTTCGCTCTAAACCCTTACTTTGGTTATATAACTCTGGGGAATCTTAATTGATTTACGAAGCTTCTTGCGAAAACTTAGTTTCCTTTTAGAATTCACGGGTTCGATACTAGCTGTTTCAATCATTTATTAAACTTGGTTGACGATGATACCAACCATCGCAATGGGTTCTTATACTGATTTAAATGCTGAGAGGCAGAGTGACTATTGTTTTGAGGCCGTTTATAACAGGTTAGACTGCAGTACTATAAATAACACAACAATGGTGTAACACAGTTGAGTTACCCTTCTGCTGTAACAACTTTTTCATTATTACAACAGAATATTGGATAATGATTACTAGAAAAAGCCCAATTTCATTTATTTTTGAAATAATTAAATTGTAAATTCGATGTAATACGCTTTACAGTAGGTTGGCTGACCGAGTACTCACAGGACTTGATTAATTTAGTTCGATGTAATACGCTTCACAGAAGGTCGGCTGACCGAGGACTCACAGGATTCAATTCATTTAGTTCGATGTAATACGCTTCACAGAAGGTCGGCTGACCGAGGACTCACAGGATTTGATTCATTTAGTTCGATGTAATGCGCTTCACAGAAGGTCGGCTGACCGAGGACTCACAAGATTTAATTAATTTAGTTCAATGTAATACTTATCACGGTAGGTTGGCTGACCGAGTACTCACAGGATTTAATTAATTTAGTTCGATGTAATACGCTTCACAGAAGGTCGGCTGACCGAGGACTCACAGGATTTAATGTATTTAGTTCGATGTAATACGCTTCACAGGAGATTGGCTGACCGAGTACTCACATGATTTATTTCATTTTAGTAACTGTGATTCTTTTCACTCATTCAGAACTGATGTTAGACGTGGAGGAGCAATCAGCACCTATCTCTCGGATAAATATATCTCTATCATTATAGACTATTGTACCGTTAGCATGCCTAACATAGAAACTCTTGTTGTTGAAATTTAACTGAAAAATATATGTATGATCACAGCTTGCACGCCAGCTTCCACTAGTCCTAATCTATTCATTAACAAATTAGGCTATTTAATCCAGTCTTGTAATAGGATGAAGGCTGAGCTTCATGCTATTAATTCTGATCATTATAATATAGCTATTGTGAATCACGATAACGACAAAAATGCTGTAGGACTTCTATTTACAATAGCCTTGAATTATGACCATTAATATCGAAACCAACTAGAATAGACAACGCCAGAGATACGGTCACCAGAATATATAGTATTTTCGTAACGAGCCCGCACAACTTCAGCTGAGGCACGCTGATGCCTCATGTATCAGCCTTTGTTATATGAATAATATCTTTGTAATTCTGACTAATATATTAATTAATGAAGCTGTTGATTCAAGCAAACATATTAAATACAAATTAATCGGATTAATAGATGATGGAACGTTAGGAAATCTGTATGACAAGTTGGATCAATATGATTTCACTGAAAACAAACATACAATATAAGTGTGATGTTGTTATCAAGCAATTAACTTTTAAGGTAGATGAAAGTTATAAGGCTTGCTATCTCGTAAGAACAAAAACAGGCTCTCAAAAAGCCATTACTTGACCGTGTATCACCGCTGATATTAATTAAAAAAAATGTAAACTGTTATTTTTATTTACTCATGTTGTCCCCAACCTCGACTTCAATATTCAAAAAGTATTTAGTACAAGATTTTTTTTCCAATTCTTTAAAAAATTGCTAGAGTCGTGATACAACTGATACTGGAGATTATCGACTCATCTCTGTCCTTCTTCTATTTTCCAAAAGATTTGATCAATAATTAACTCACAAGCAACTTTTCCGCTACTTGAATGTAAACAGTATCCTTCCTGAAAACGAGTATGGCATTAAAGCCAATAAAAATTCAACGCAACTGCAACAGCAAACAACATGCCACTGTGAACGGAATACAATCTACTATGCCCAATGTCAATCATGGTGTTCTTCAGGGTTCTCTTTTAAGACCATTTTTTATATTTTAATAATGAAATCGTTATCGCATGCTTTTTTCTTTCATGTATACATTATTTGCAGATAATTGTACCTTATCTACGTGCATCCCTCCAAAACATCATAAACACATAACCTGCCTCAATTAATAAGGAATTCGGTCACATAAATAAGTGTCCAACTTCAAACCAATTAGGAATTATTGACAAAAAATAACATATTTTCTTACAGGCGTAAAATACATTTAAAAGTCATGTAAGTGGAATGGATAAAATCCAAGAGATCGGCCACACTAAATTTGTTGAGGTATAATTTGATGAAAATTACGTATTCAAAAATCACATCGTCAGCATATCATCTAAGTTGTCAAGATCTATAGACATACTATATAAATTAAATAAATTCCTCCCCCAACCTGTTCCTAAATCCTTTCAATTAACGGAATCAAAGGGTTTAATGGAACAGACAAAAAAAAGTGATAAACTATTTGTACTTCAAAACAAATCTATTACAGCTTTAAATAAAATTTCTTTCAATTCTCATTCTATTCATAATTTAAAACCATGAATATCAAGAAACTGAATGATCAATATAACTTCCAATTGCCCTGTACGGATTCAAGATGTTTTATAGAAACAATCATCAAGATCTACTGAAATGAATTGGGAAACTCTCGGATGTACCCAATCATTGCGCTAAAAATGCTGATAACCTTGTAGAGCCCGTTGTGATAAATCCAAAACAAAATTTAGCAGTCACTTCAACTGTGTTCGAATTTGGAATTCGTCAACCTCTGCTTATCTTTTAAACTTTTTCTGCTGTTTCAGTCTCTAAGTATATACTAAAAGAACTTTACCAATCATTTTACTAGTCCAATAATGATATAATGCCGCATTGTGTTTTCACACTGTCTCTCAACCATGCCCAACCGTGTAACGTTGTTAGAAGCAGAAAAATTACCAGCACAACAAATTTGCGTTACAGTGAAGTATGTTTTTTCGTTGTTAATACCTGACACTTCTGGCAACAATTAAGAGGTGTCAGGTGTTGTCTCAGTGTTGTCCCAGGGGTCTCTAATCTTGATGAATCAGGCTAAATTTCTCATAGATATTTATGGTTTAGTTAAAATCGATTGGTTATAACGTAAAGAGATTAGGTAGCCCCAGAACCTCGTAATAGCTTAACGTTGTACCTCAAAACGGCATGACTCAATAGTGAAATCATAACATGAAAAGTGCACAATCTATTGTGACACAGTGTTTCAATTGATTCAAACTGTGATAGCAGAGAGGTCATGAGAAGGCATCATTGTTTACATGGATGAGATAATCACTTCTCTGTCTATTTTTGTGGCTCACATATGATGATGTCTGTATAATACAAAATGGTTTACAAGGATGCTTAAATGTACTCGCAGTCTGTTTATGCTAATTATCTTTTCCTGCTTTGCTTATGCAAGTATTATTCGATTTCTACCTAAGACTATTCTTAAAATTTAGCATACAAGAATCTCAGAGGCATTGTCACTGTAGATTGACTGATACCGCTGTGATGACCATAAATAGGCCTAAAGATCAAGCTGGAGCTGCACGAAAAAGTTAATAAATGATTAACTAACGCACGCTGAATCAATTTCTATCATCGCATGTCCAACGAGCCGTCATGAAAAAGGTGCAGTGAAGAGATGTCGCTGTGGTGATGTGTGTAACAGCTCATGAGTAACAATCTTGTCAAGGATGTTGTTACTGCTCACATAAATGAAAAGTCAGGAACATAGGATATTCTTCGCCGCCATAAACAATCAAGCACGTAGTCATTATTTACCCAAATGAGCGAGGGGGGCGGGGCTTGTTCATTCTCAATTACTAGACTGTTTTGGGCTACGTAAACATTCATTAAGTTTCCCTTCACGTTTTCGGACCTCAAGATGGAGGAGGAGGTCAGGAGGGGGGTGGGCTTAGCGGAGCCATGGAGGATCGCGCCGCCCCTGGCTACGCTCGTGCACACACTTCAAAATTGCTAGAATTTGTCTGCACGAAAAACTAATGTACGCAACACCGCTCCCAGTTGTGCTATCCCCTAACGGCTATGCCATCCTCCCCGCATGATAATGACATTCATCGTGCACATTTATGGCAACACAAGCACACGTTTTTGTTATCGATCGCACACGATTATAACATCCATCAGTCACGATTATGCCATCCAGCAAGTACGAATATGACAGGCACCAGACACGATTATGACATCTACCACGCACGATTTTACCGTCCACCACGCACGATTAAGCCATCCGCTACGTACAAATATGCCATCCACCGCGCACGGTTACGCCGTCTCAAGAGAACAATCACTGCATGTTCTTCTTAATTGCACCTTTATTGCTGTGCTACAATACAAATCGTTTCGCTGTGAAAGAAAGTTTTATATGTTTAATTTAATGAGATTCACTAAGAATTATTCTTGAGGAAGATCCCGTAGAATGCCTTGCTATATTTGCGTGATTGTTTGAAGATTCGGAACACTCAAATCGTGATACCGAAGAACACAATTTGCCAAGTATATATTTGTCACCAAGACAACTGAAAACTTGCATAGACAAATATTGAATGGTGTATAAAGTGTACGGTAGAACAGTATGAGGTGAAAGAAAGTATCTACAGAATCTCTTTGTAACAAGCCACTATCCCGCTTCCTATGTGTGCAATACATGAGAGTATATGTGAAGTGTGCCGAGGGTAATATCGACTGAGTGCTACGTTCTATCCCGTCCGTCGAGTACTCTAGTGTTGTTATTGCAGCAATTACTCGAGCTGTTGCTTCTGATTGTTTCATTGCTCGTGTCTTTGTTATAGTGCGTCCGCTCTTTGTCTAAATGTTGCTGCTCTTGTTCCTGCCGCAACTGGTCTTATTGCCACCACCTTTTCCTGCTCGATGTTGCACCGTGTGAGGCCCACCAGAGGAAGCTGTTTTAGTTCACCGCATTATAGCTGGACGGTGATAGCGCTCTTTAGCGTCATATAAAACTTTACTTTTGACGGAACACGTGTGGATTTGTTGGAGTAGTCTCCAACCCATGCATACTGATGAGCGTAGGATGGTGGTGGTGTGAAGGAACGTGTAGCCCTCAAAGGAAGCAACGTCGGCGCTGCCGGTGCGAGGCCTTCGAGTTCATGAGCCCTATTTCTCTGCAGGGGGGTCCTATTAAAGTCAATATGTGCCTGATGCCTTGGTGTCATGTTATCATAGAAAAAAATCGTAAAGGACGGATAATAAGGGCTACGCGGATACGTTATGGATGGATGGATAATACGCACTGGACTGATAATACAAAAAGGACGTCATCATCACCAAGTATGCTTACGTAAATTTGATACTAGTTTGTACTTTGTATATCTTAATCAAAATAATTTTTGAAATACATTATAGTAAAAAAAAACAATGTAATGAACCAGGGTATTGGACAAAGTAGGGAAATACAACTAATATTGACTTTAACAATGTAATGAACCAGGACATTGGACAAAATAGGAAAAAAAAACTCATATTGACTTTAACAATGTAATGTACCAGGGCATTGGACAAAATAGGAAAATACAACTCATATTGACTTTAACAATGTAATGAACCAGGGTATTGGACAAAACAGGAAATTACAACTCATATTGACTTTAACAATGTAATGAACCCGGGCATTGGACAAAACAGGAAAATACAACTCATATTGACTTTAACAATGTAATGAACCAGGGTATTGGACAAAACAGGAAAAGACAACTCATATTGAATTTAACAATGTAATGAACCAGGGCATTGGACAAAACAGGAAAAGACAACTCATATTGAATTTAACTGGTCATGTTTTTGCAGATCGCTCTGCCAGGTAACAATGTATGACTTTTATAAGCATTGATATTCCCAACATGCTGGTCCACGTTACATTAACCTACATATCGGTTGCCGTGGCAACCAAAATTGCTTGTTGAATATAACTAGTCAACAGGGTATTTTGAGCACGATTCGGATACATATCCAAATGAAACGTTAAAAAGTTTGGCTAAAGACAGAGTATTTTATTGAAGTACATCTGGTGAAAATGCTCGAGGTACAGTACGAGTACTTTTGCACTCAGAGGGTCGATTAGATCCCTGAGTAAGCAGTGTTTTTTCCATGATTAGTACGGAGTTAACAGTGAGCAGGTCATTGAGGATCGGTTTGAAATGAGATTGTTAAAGAGGTTCGTTGATCCTATCACTATACCAAAACCAATCCCCAATCCGAAAGTAGTCTTATTCAGAAGAACAAAGATCTTGACCCATGCAATGGAGAAGTATTTCCCAATATGCAAGAACCTTCAAACACCATGTTGCCAAAATTTGCTCCAGACTTAATGGAACGCTCATGTTCCTCAATCGAACCAAAAAACAACTAGGTTTAAATCGAGGCTTCTCGTAATCAATGCATTGTTCTTTTCCCATCTAAACTATTGTACGTCAAATGGGGAAAATGCAAGAAAACATTTCTCTACGATATCTAACTTACCCTGAATGTCACTGCAAAGGTAGCTCATGACGGAAATTTCACGAAAAGCGATCACGTGACGCCCCTGCTAAACAAACGTGGCTGGTTAAACATAAACGAACGACTAGAACCTAACGAAGCTGTGCGTGTTTACAAAATTCAAAACAATTTGTCCTGTCCTAACGGTATTTTATTCTCAAATCGTAACGAAGTCCACAACCAGTCAACGCGGAATGCATATGACATTAACACAGAGTTCAGAAGAACACTGACAGGATCAAAGGCGTTTTCAGTCTCAGGCCCTACAATTTACTACTATCTACCAGGTGACGTTAGAAATTCTACCAATGCATCTCCCTTTAGAATAAAATGTACCACTCTTCTGCTCACCCGACGACAAGCATCAGCAAAATAAAATAAAACAGATCCTAATCAGATCACAATACGTAAGCAGGTGTAAAACTTGATAGCAAGGATACACCGGACCCTCACAACATGCGAGGCTCCAAACCATAACCACCCACATCTTTGAACATTCCTCTTTCTGTCACAGGGTTGTGTTCTCTTTTACTTGATCAAACAGCTGTCGGAACTCAAGATATCAAAACATTGATATACCTGTACTATAAACACGATTTTTGGTCTGATTGGGTCCTCATCAGATTTGATAGTCCTGGCATACCAAAATACGCATTTTCAGATTTGTCATACAAACTTAAATATTGTGTTGTCGTAACCCATGAATACCAGACCGTTCCTGGGAAGAATAGAGATTTGTTCGTGATGGCACTGTCTCTCGCTCACTCCATCCACCCGTATCGTCCCATTCCTAGCTACCATGAGTATTAAACTGTCAATCTGAACAAAGAATTCACACCAATTATTATACAAAGAATTTTAATTGCCAATGGCAACACCTTGTATCATCAGGAAATAGTGCATAATTATTCAGCATTTTAAAGCTCACTTTGATAGCTCATTCGTCGTCACATGCTTTGGAAAGAGTCGTCTCAACAACTCAGTCATACGTTGTGATGAACTCCTTAAATTTAAATATTGTTGGCTGAAACTATGAATGTAGCTGGTCATTGTACGTAATTTTAAAAGTAAATGTGTACAAATTTATTGTAAAAAAAGAACAACATGCCATTTTCTGAATGGATGAACCTATAATTTTGACTGACCAGAACGTACTCATTTTTGTTCCATAGAGATTCTTGCTGCCCAATACAAGTGTCCCACTAATTTAATGTATATTTTAGTATCAAGAAATACTTTGTATCTCTACCAGGATACCATGAGGCATCTCGTGAATAAACGTTTCTTCTTTCTTTCTGTCTTTCTCTAACTCATATTTGTTCCATAGAGCTACCAAGTTTTATTTGGAACCAAATGCACTGCTCGATACAATTGTACCGCTAATTGAATATATATTTTAGTATTAATAAATACGTTTTGTCCTTACCAGAATACCACTAGGCATCTCCTGAATGAACGTTTTCTTCTTATGTATGTATTCCCGTCATTCTAATACCATGTATGTATTCCCGTCGCTCTAATACTATTAAAGGTATTCCTGGCATCCAAAAACCATTTATGCTTTCCCGTCATTACAATAAGTATGTATTCCCGTCATTCTAACACAATGTTTGTTTTCCCGTCATTCCAATACTAAAAATGTATTCCCTTCATTCTAATACCATGTTCCCGTCATTCTAATACCGCGTATGTATTTCCAAATATTCTAATACCATTAATGTATTTCCGTCATTCTAATGCCATGTTTGTACTTATATCATTCAAATACCTTGTATTTGAATGATGGAAGTGTATGTATTCCTGCAATTCTAATACGATGTATGTATTCTCGCTTTTCTAACCCCATGTATGTATCCCCGTCATGCTAATACCATGTATGTATTCCAGTCGTTGGAATACTATATATATATGTATATGAATGTATATATATACACATATATGTATAT
>SDVV010014069.1:0-14909 GCA_016164225.1 Gammarus roeselii | reverse complement strand
TTCTATTCAAATGAGTCATACATAACAAAATGTGCGAGCAATAAAAAAAACATTGAAATAACAGGAGGCATGTGAAAGCATATAACACGATATAAAAGTAACCTATCAAAATGTTTCCTACACTAACAGCCATCCTAATATGTACCATCATTTTTTGCGAAGAAACCAATTAACAACCCGTCAAAAACTCGGAACGAGAGGAGAACATCTAGACATAAGATCGCTAAATGACACTGATATATTATGCCCTGTCTTGGGCAATCTCCTTCCCATATTCTACTACCCTATCTTAATTTTTCAGTAGGCCGTTTCCCGGTACTTTTGCGCCTGACCCCCTCCCTCCCTACCCACCGCTAACAATGCCCTATCTTATTCCTTCAGTTGACCGTTTCCCGGTACTTTACACTACTCATATACAACAATTAAAAAGTAATAACCGTAAACTTTTAGGTTTTATGCTGGAAGAATTTGGAAGTAACATAATAATTCATCTGCTATAATCGACATGGTAAATACAATAAACAGCCGGCAAAGGAGCTCGTTACCGACTGCTTATTACTGCTACTAATAATCATGTTTGTAACGTCTCCATAAAGATTCATATCAATGATGGTTAGCCATAAATCGTGGAAAATAAATTGCCCAGTCATGGTCTCATTTAAAGCTTTTGTTCCACATAATTGAAACATATTTCATTTATATGAGATCGTTAGAGTTTTTCTGCCGTTCAAATAATTTCGATTGATCAATTTCAGCTGCAGGGACAAGCATCATGAATTAAGAGTGACACGAAAATAATTCAAAACTCAATTTGAAAGGTACTGAAACATATATAACTTTATTTCACCATATAACTTTTTAATAAGGTATATTATTGCATGTACAGAAGTGTACAATTTCGTCTGGACAGTATACAATTTCTTGATTTCTTCATAAAATGTCTAAAACTTTTGCTATACCACTGAAGGTCCAGAGCTGCTTGTTAATTTCGAGGGAACGATGAACAGGATTAAACACAGGGCTGTCCTGAAGACGCATTTGCTTCATGTAACGCATACGACGCATTTGCTTCATGTAACGCATACGAACTATGCTGATGGAAGTGCCATTTTCCAGCAAGATTTCGCTACCTGTCATACATCCCAAAAATGCGCACATTCGTCGAAGAAATTGGATTTTCCATTCTAAATGGGCCAAGGAATTCTCCTATCATGAACCCAATTGAGAATGTATGGGCTATAATAAAACGTGGAATCGAGAAAGACGACTGTTCGATGATGCAGAAGCTGATTTGTGTTATTGTTAAGGCCTGGTACCACGAGAAAGAACTGGTGAATTCCATTCCAAAACGAATAGAACTGCTTATACAGGGTGAACCTGAATTAACTGACCCTTTTAATTTGTTTATAAATGAAAAACTAAGAACGCTATGAAGTTGAAACTTGTTTTATTTAAAAGAAGAACATTTTTATGGTAATATTGTTTCCTAGTTTTTTTAATATAATATCTTTCAAATGGCAGTCACGGTTGTTAGATGGATTTGTTACATAAACTCGTGACTTGAGGTAGCCCCATAAGAAAAAGTCGCATGGGGTCAAATCGGGAGAACGAGGGGACCAAGGAATGTCACCAAATCGTGAAGTCAAACGATTTGGAAAGCAATCTTTTAACAATGCCATCGTTTCTCTTGTCGTATGTGCGGTGGCTCCATCCTGTTGAAACCACGTGTGGTGAACATTTTGTCTCTCAAGTTCTGGAATAAGAAACTCTCTTATCGTCGAGCGGTACCTTTCACCAGTGACTGTTACAGTTGCGTAATCATTTTCAAAAAAGTAAGGTATATAAACACGCGAAGCTGATATTCCGCACCACACAGTAACACGAAGAGAATGCAATGGTCTTACATGGATTTCGCGTGGATTTTCATCGCTCCAAATTCTGGAATTATGACTGTTCACATGACCAGTTAAGTGAAAGTGAGCTTCGTCAGAGAAGGTGATGTTTTCGATGAAAGTGGCATCCTCGCACAAACGAAGAAAGGATTTGGAATATCCAAGACGTTGGTGATGATCATTAGGCAATAACTGTTGAGTCAACTGAATATTGTAGGGCTTCAACTTTAAGTCCTTTTTCAGAATGCGGCATAATGTCGATTGAGAAATGGTTAATTGAGAAGCACGTTTTCTAGTGGAGGTTTTAGGATTATCTGTAATGCTTACAGCAACTCTTTCGATTACGTCTTCAGTTCGAATTGACCTTTTTCTTCCAGATCGTGGTTTGTCATTAACATTCCCGGTATCCGCAAATTTTCGATAAAAGGATTTAATTGTGTTTTTTGAAGGACTGATTCTTGTTCCGAAATGGATCCTGTAATCACGTTGAGCTTCTGTTATTGACATCGTCCTGATGTAGGTTTGCAGAATTCTCGCTCTTTTTTCTTTGCTGTAGCGAATCATGATGAAAATTTAAGGGTTGATTAAACACAAATTTAGCAGACTATATAGGATAATGTCGTAACTAGGATACAATATTACCATAAAAATATTCTTCTTTTAAATAAAACAAGTTTCAACTTCATAGCGTTCATAGTTTTCCATTTATTAACAAATTAAAAGGGTCAGTTATTTCAGGTTCACCCTGTATAAGCAAAAGTTGGTCATATTTCATACTAAATGTATTACCAATTGTATAATTATCTTTTTATTTTAATAACCATGATTTTTTTTAATTACTGTCCAGAAAGGGAAAAAAATTACTTTTTCATAAGACGAACGTAATAAAAAATGGAGAAAACTGACAAATGTGATATAAACCATATGTACTAATAAGTAACTCCAAACTATTATGTAAAATTACCTATACACATAAGGAGAAAATCTTAAGATCGTTCTATTTTACTTTGAAGTAATAGTATGCCACTCATTTTTACAGGCTGACACAGAAAAGACTGGTCGAAAGTAAACCCTCACAACTCAAAAAACAAATGACCTAGAAAAGTGAAACAAAAATCACATAAAATGAAATGTTCTGATGTTTTGTTTCATATAACAGACACCACAACTATGTCACAAATTATCGTCGTTAAAAGTATAATAGAAAATCTAGATTTTCTGGATGGGTCAACTACTGGAGAGCAGCGTGTTCCCAGAGTTGAACTGTACTACTTCATTAATTCTCAAATCAAAGTAAGAAAAGCATTTGCAACAGAAGACAACGTGGATCTAAACATTACGATTGTAGGCATTGTGATCAGCAGATGGCAGCATATATAACCAAAAGAAGGGTCATTCAAGACGCTCAAAACAAGCAAGGTCTAAAGAAAACATCGTGAATTTCAACGAAATCATTCAAGAAATTTAAAACGCGAGGTGTGAGGAAACTGGCCCCTGAGGTTGAGATCAGTCTTGAGTCTAAAGATTGATCTTGGACTAAAACATTACATTTTGCAAACATCGCAAAAGCTTTGGAAAAATGACAATGAAAGACGATACGTGTTTATCGACGGATTTAGGATTTGTTCGAATTTTGATGATTAGATGAGTACACCTAAATTTTCAGTGATAAGAGTCACAACTAGGTAAATGACTTTATTAATTAGCAGATCTTTCGTAATGACGCGCTCAAAATCCGGTAAAGGTTTTTTAAAAAACCTTCGCACTCACCAAAGTTGACAGTTTTGGTGCGGCTCAAGTACCCGCGAAGTGCATGGGCTATACTTTTTGAAGATACTACACCAAAACTTATATAGAAATGCTAGATAATGTAATCTTTATTGACATTTATCCGCATGATTGGTTCCAACCTTCACACACATCTCTGACTCCAAAAACTTGACTGATAAATCGCATCGGGAACGACATATTTTCGTACCAAAATGACTTCTCGTGGCGAGTTATTTCTCCTGCCCTTTCCCCTGTGGATTATTTTCACGAGGAAAATGTCAATCAGAGGGTCTTCAAAGCCAAACCTGACACTATCAATGCCCGTAAGCAAGTTAACCGAGAAGTAATCTCTTCCATCTAAAATTTATAATAACGAGTTAACCGCTGTATTTAACATCAGTATGTCCATTTCGAGCATTTGTTATAATTCAAATAAAACTTCAAGACTTCACCTTTCATATGGTTATTGCTTCACTTTCTACGTCAATTAATTTTTAAGTTATAACTGTTTGTTATCGACCAGTTTTTTTAGTCACCCTGTACAATGCATGCATGATAATTACGTTATGTTCTTCCATCAAATACGTGTTCGTTAATTGAAAACAGTTCAGCATACGCAAACAGCTTGTCGGCTGATTTGTTTCGGGTCATATCACCACCAAGTTGGAATACGTAAAAGAAACATTATGAGAATTAATTTGTATTTTCCTAACACTACGCATTTCATTTGACAGGTCCCTCTCTTTAGCAGCGTCCCCAGTGTCGTTCATGGTCAACACTACACGATTCGTGTCCTGCACTCGACAGCTCTTGTAATGCTTGCCTTGGGCGATGTGAGAGAAGCTGAAGGCTTTGACGTCGTGGCTTGAAATGCCGCGGCCATTCACCAAAACTAGTTAATATAATTTTACGTGAACCAGGTCCTCTAGAAAAACGTCATCGTGAACAATGCCACGTACTAATATTCTTCCATGGAAGATACAGACGGGCGATGAATACATAGTTTCATAATTGAAGAGGAATGTACGACTTTGCTGGGAAGCTGACACTAGTAGATGCTAATAATGATATTTTGAATTACAAAATCTATTTAGGAACATTCCTTAAAATTGTGACGACAATTATTGTTTATCCACGGAATACACCTGAAGTATAGCCTCTAAAACACATTGGCATACTGAGCAGATAATAGAAAATTATGGGGGAGCTGGTGAAAGCAAAACAATATTCCATGTTGTTGCATGACACATCCTACCTCTAGTAAATTATGCACGCAAATGATAATAATGGTAAGGCTGAAAGATAAAAACGTTCTGACCAACGATTAAAAATGAACCTGTGACTATCAACAAGAATATATTGATATTAGTTTGTGTGGCACTTTGAAATAAATGAGTTTTTTAAATACTGTAAGCACAGTAAATATCAAGATATTTTGAAGAAATCGAGTTTATTTCTGAAAGGTTTTTATCCCAGCATAATAATGATAACATGAAGTTACCCTTAATAATGAGGAACGAACACGACGAAACTTTCATGGTCGTGAGTACACGTGAATCTCCGACGAAAAATACTTATAAATTACAGCTGATCTGGAAGATGACCGAAGTAGGGGGGCCCTCTTATGATGCTTCGCCGATTCGACGATTTCAAACACGAAATAATTTTCATTCGGGGTTTTCTGTTCGATAAATCGGCTAGACAATGATAAATTCATTTTAATTGCATAATCGCATTGGATACATCCATCAATTGAACCTACACAATTATAGCACCAGTCGTGTAACGTCTGCGTCGGCATCCATTGCAACAGAACACAAATGTGTGTTTTTAGTAATCGAGACAGGCCGGTACCCGATCCAGCGCGCAATAAGTAGAGGGGGAAGATGCATTTCTAATTAATCTGACACGGAACATTGTAATAATCTGACACAGAACATTGTAATACTTATTACCTAAGACTGCGTGACGATGAAAGTACGAGAAAGTCAACGTAATGCAGTATTAAAAACGCGAACTCGAGGGACTGGCAGAGAACGTTGAGAATTCATGCATTTAACTGATCATTATATTAAATCGTTTCATATAATACCACCATATACCTCCCCTCAGCTGCCCCCGTCCGAGGCCGCCGCGAGCAACAGGCTGCTATTGCGTGCCGCAGGCCAGGGTCGTCAACGGTAATGATCTGAGGCAGGGACCGCTCTCAGTCTGTTAATTAATTAACTCGAGGGGCTGGAATTGTGCTGCCCACGGGCACCTGATGAAGGCTGACAGGAAATATTAGCAGAAACTTGGGTGAGGCAAATTCCGGAAATAGTCCATCGCTGCCGAAACATCTGGGTAGAAAATTTCAAAGGAAAGATATATAACAGAATTCTTAACTTATCGTATCCACATCTCAAAAGGACGATTTATTTCTCCTAGTCTGGAAACGAATAATAACGTGTTACAACGTGAAAGTTGAAATTGCACTAATGTTTGGTCGATCATTGCATATCGGAACCGAGTCTGGTGGGAATAATACTTGATGGACCGTTGTTACAAACATGCCGAAGTGCTGGAGCTGGAGGTTGTATGTTCGCGCCTACCTAACCCCGAGTGAGACATTCTGGCCGGTCTCTTAAGTGGTAAAAGGTCAGCCCATAAACGCCGTGGGTAAAAGAAGGCTATCAGGTGGCTGCTACGCGGCAACCCGCTGTATAAAAAAATACATCAAAAAATATACATAATTTACAGCAGGTCCCTCGTGGAAATTTCTCACTACTTTTGAGAACGATAAGTAGACAGGTCATGGGCATGCAACCACCAAGGCAGATAACAAGCAATGCTTCTTTAATAACTGCACGTCAAAATATCAACCACGATTACGTTAGGACGCGAGGAACTTGTCGAACATACAGCATTGAAATTAGGCCAGTTCAAACGAATACAGACTAGGTTGTATGTACAAATGAGCAAGTTAATTGAGGATGGATCTGTAGATGACAAGGAGTGGGTGCTGTTAACAAAAGCTATCCCTCTCATCATAAACCCCGTATTAGCTGAGTTGATTGAGGGGCTCGGAGTTGATTTACAGAGTAGATTAGATAAAAAAGAGAGAGAAGGTAGTGGGTGGAGCATCAAAACAGTTACCAGTGTAGACCTTAAACATTAAAAGACCGTGGGTTATTGGATCTATCATGTTCCTTGACCCAAAAACTGTCCAGGCCATCACCACTCCGTCAACATCAAATCGTGAAACAATAATAGTGTGCTCACTAGCTTGATAGCGCACTTTCAGTTGAAGCAAAAAACAAATCTTTCAAAAAAATACAGGAATCGGAACATTCTTATCTCCCGTTCGAACACACTTCCAATTTCAAAACCTTGCCTTGAACAGACCTGCTGCTCTAGAGGACTTTCCTCTTATAGAGGGGAAATGTGATCTGAACATTAGACTATATGAACTCATCAAGGAAAACAAAGGTTATGGCCTTGTCAATATTTCCAGGGAGAGTTTAGACACCAGCAAAGAACGCGCTATCCATCTTGAATAAATCTTAGACATCTACCCCGAACCTGTTTCAACTATGGTAGATGTTAAAAAAAAATGTAGACAACAAACATGTGAGTGCTGCGGTGATAAATTTGGAGAAGGCGGTAAAAAAAGGTTCGCCACCACAACCACTACATTGAGGGTGTCTAGGGACCCAATGAAGAAGTGATTTCTGGGAACTATATTGGGGCTCTGTGTAAAGCTTGTAACTACAAAACAACTGAGAAGTTTCATTTAATGCCTTGTATAGCCCACAACGCCTCTGCCTATGATATGAGATTCATTTTCAGAGGATTGAACGGCAATCATTTCTCTAGTATCCGTGTGTTACCAGAACAATTTAACAAAATGTTCAGCATCACGCTTAATCGGAACGATGACAAAAGCAAGTACGGCATCAAGTTCATCGACTCCTTCTCCTTTCTCAACTCAAGTTTAGAGAGTCTTGCCAAAAATCTAAATGACAGTTCCATGACATGCTGCTTCTCAAATCTCATCTCACAAGCCTCGGTACAGTGACCGTGTTTTAGGACTCGCTACTCGAAAAGGACATTTCTGCTACGGAGCTATCACATCGGATTCTGTGCTGTACCAAACAGACATCCCATCGACACACGGCTACTGGCCGAAGTTTTCCAAAAGCTTAGGGAGACCATGACGCGCGACTACAGCCTGTATTCCGTCCATTTCGTGAGCACCCCTGGCTTTGCAATGCAAGCTGCCCTCTACGAAGGAAAGATGAAACTGGAGCTGGTGAAAGATATCGATCTACTCAACTCGATCGTAGAATATACATGAAGCGATTTTGTGACGTTGACGAAAGGTTCTACCACGATAAACTCCCCCCGCTGCAAAGACTTTGACCCTGAGCAACCTGTGTCTTCTGCAGATATGTGGAACTTCAATTATCTTTACGCGGAGTGTTGAGTAAAATCTTTATAATTGGTTAAACTCACGAATACACAACCGAAGAAATTCAAGCATTTGACTTGGTAAACGCCGACTGTTCTGACGAATAAACATACATTGTCTGTCTAAATTTCCAAGTCAGCACCGAAGTTGTACGAAAAACAGATGAGCATCATAAAGAGGTCAGCTTGGATGGTGTGTCGCCCTTCACAAAAAATCTCCTCGAAGGGTCCACCCACCTAAAAGAAATAGAAAAACGGACAGATCGTAAACTGGTTGTTTATCATTTGCCCCAAACTGACTACCTCGTTTCATTAGAGCTTCTTCAAGTACTCATCAGGCAAGGACTGAAAGTAACCAAGGCTCATCAAATTTTTCGAATTGAACAGGAACCCGTCTTCAAGCACTTTATTATGAAAAATATGCAAAAACGTCATGAGTCCACGAATTCATTCGAGAAGTTCGTGTATAAGATACTCTCAAAGAGTTTATATGGTAAACTGCTGTTTAACCAGTCTAGTCTAGAGGCAAAGGTTGTGTGTACAGACAACGAATTCCGAAAAAAACATGCTGCCAACCCACTCCTGAAAAGCTGCTACCCCATCGGCCCCGAAACAGTCATCATGATCATGAAGAAGAAAACGTCCGAATGGTTCACCCACTCCAAGTTGGATTCAACGTGCTTGAGAAAGCCAAAGCAAAAGTCTATAGCTTCTTTTATGATACTCTGAAATCCCACTACGGTGACAACGTCTCACTCATCTTTTCCGTTACAAACTCGTTGCTGCTCCAGTTCAAGGGGTGGATGATGCTGAAACGGAAATACGGAAAGCTCCCCTGGCCGAACATATGGACTTTTCTGTCTATCCCAAAGATCATCCTTTGTACGACGGAATAAATAAAGGACAACTGGGACTACTGAAAAGTAAAACAGCCAACGACTACCCGCTTGAAATCATCTACCTCCAACCAAAATAATACAGTATGCTACTCGAGTCGGATGCAACAAAATCAGCTGCTAATTGTGTCAATTTGTAGACACAAGCTAAACTTGTTATAAGTTTTATTTTACGTTTGTTATATTCTAGTAAAAGGTGCCAAAATTTTAATGATGACACTGGTTATTTTATAATATTATTTTGAATTTGAAACAAGGCAACAGGTCAACAGGTTAACTCGCAATCGCGCTCTGTCAATGATTGTGACATAAACGGACACAACGAAACAAAAGTGTAAATGAACAGCCCAAATGATAAGTGTAGCGGAGAACAAAAAGAGAGGAAATCGAATAGCAAAAAGTGTAAAGCTCAGCGCAGAGCAGAGCACCCACCCTCTTCCCGAAGCTTCTGCTATGAAGTGTGATGTGCCCTACAGTTAACCCCTGCTCTCCAACAATAATATGGTAGTGCCTTGTTTATGTATATGAAGTGATCCTCCAATAAGGGAATCACTCTAACCTTTGGTCCCTCCAAAGAGGCGGGGCGTCCTAATACCCTGACCTTATTAGCACACAAAATAAACTTAGGCCGTCAACTAATTTGCAGGCTCCTCCCAATTGTCGGGTAATTTTTAGGGTTACCCTAAGCTAAACACGGCCCCTCTACGTTATTGGATACTGGCTACATAACAGGATGTCCAAATGGCACTACACTCGCCAACGTCTCCTGGCCATGCGATGTCACATGGGCACCACATGTTTTTCTAAATGTACTTTGTAGGAGAATCGAAAAATATGCAAGGCAAGGAATTTCTTCGTGAAACTTCAGCTAGGGTTAACAGGCCTAAGGCCTACACTGTTTCTCGGACATACACAAACTCATTCTTTGTTGTAATGTTTGGTTATACATTGTGTCACATAATATGTGCTAGCGGAGGCTGATCATAACAAACTCGGACATGAACAATACAGAGACATTAATAACCAGAAAACTTACACACACTCTGAGACCATACACAACATTCGCGCACAAGCATGCCAGCTTCAAACTGCACGGACAGTTAGAAATTGTCTCAGTAAGTTTAAAAATAAACAGCACTATGTTGATGCATGCACAACTCTTGCCAATGGGCATTCAGACATTCCTAAACGATCACTTGAAATTGAACCTATTGAATCTAAAAAGAGGAAGCGATGTGTCTTAGAAATTGATGATGTTAAGGTTAACATGGGTTTAACTTGGAAGAGACGTAAGCCTGGTGAGACCGTCTTTGGCGAGTACGCTCGCTATGAAAACGCATCCGCGTAATCCGGGTTTATTCTGTAAATATTTTTAAGATGTTTTAAATAGATAGATTGTAATTATGTTGATGTAAGTGTAAATATGTATTGAATAAATAGATATAAACTTGAGTATATGTGTTTCATTCCCCATCAGGTTAGAGTATATATTGAAGCCTGCTATTGCTTTGTTGTCAGTGTGTTGTTAGATCCAATGTTGGAAATCATCATGCAGGAACCACACGACTTTTACGTTCATGTCCCGTCCCAGGGCAGCAGTCAATTGTACCAAACTAAAACATCTTCAAGTTTTACTGACAATATTTATCCAGGAATACAGTTACAGAGAGAATGGAGCGTAGGACTTGTAGAAGTATTCTATAATGACTGGTTCAAGATGAAAAAAAAAAACACAATGAACGATACACCTTTCGATTTTATATACCTTATTTTATTGCTGAAGATGAAAGTGTCGCGCAAGAAAGCGCCATATTTGTTCCTAGCGAAAATTTCAGTGGCGATACAATGGAAGAACATATCTCCGAGCTAGAAATCAATGTCAGAAAAAGTCTGTTAAGGAAACGAATCTTTAAAGATGAAGAAAAACTGTTTGTAAAGCAACACATGAAGTTCCACGCTTTTATTCAACAGAACATGTCACAATTCAAATATACTGAAACTACAGTGAATTGGTACTTTGTTGGAGAGATCGGCTGATTTAATGGGTGGAGCGGGCTGAAAATATAATGTCGGTGAAGGTGCCATAAGCGAAAAAATGTCATTCATGAACGATAATGTACGCTAAATAAACGTTTACTCAGATATAATTTCAAGCAGCTTTATGGGCAATAAGCAAGTCAATATTCTTGATGTTGTTTCTATCAATAAGTATTATTCATTACGCGTGCACATTTCAAACATAAAAAATTATAGCGTAGTCATATTGATTCCATTTCTATCGATCTACGAGATAGTATGGGCTGTATCATCCCGTTCAAGGATGTTGGATCGAGCTTTTGCGTATTACATTTTAAAATAAGCTAATGATAAATAAAATATAAATATAACACTGGAAATAAATATGGTCATTTAGAAATTGGAAAGCATGAGGGGTGTATATGCATATCCGTCCAATAAACAGTACAGAGTTTTATTCGCGAAGCGTGACAAAATACGTGGTGGAAGTTTACATTATATTGAGCGCTTCACAAGTCCGATATCGTACCATAGAGGAAGTGGATTCTTCTCACCCATAGCCGGTTCTGTAGGACGAACACTACAATTTTTACGAACAACTGTATTGCCTGCAGCTGCCGATATGGCTCGAAACCTGGTACACGATTACTCGGAAAGTTGTAAAGAAAGCCTTGGTTGGAGTCAAGAATACGAGAAAAGTAGCAAAAAAACTAAATCGAAGAAAAGTGGGGGAGAAAATGAAATCGTGTCATACATGCATTAATTACTAATAAATACCACTGTTCAAGCACCATATACTGACAACATGCTCGGCAGATCATCTCTCAACATGAGTGGGCTAAAAGCATCTACGAAAAACAATGAAATGAGAGTGATTTATACGTTTTCCTCCGTCAACAAGAAATATTTAATTGAATATAGTATCGAGTCGAAATTTGAAAGAATATATCTATGTACAAATAGCAGCTTGTATGATGGTAGAATTGCCGAATCCCCCATCGAATTCCATATACCCGGCTCGGATAATGAAATAGTTGACTTGAGCTCGTTAACTGCAGAAGTGAAAATTCGTGTTAGATATGGTAATGGATCTGTATTGACCACATCAGCGCACGTTACACTCGTTGACGATTTTTTTCATCGCATGTTCCAAAGTCACTCATTGTTCCTAAATGGTTTTCAGTGTGACGGAAACAGTTATACAGGACAACTAAATAATATTAACGCATATACATACATGAAAAACTCATATCTAATAAATAAAGCGTTAAATATGATGTATAAATTCCTTCAAACACCCATTCCAGATACCATCGTTGCGACAAATTTTGCTAATACAACGTCAATGAGGCTTGGATTCAAGAAAGTGTACGTCATAGTATACATATGATGAGGCCTCTAAGCTTTGACGTAGCTGGTAGCAATAGTTATCTATTGGATAATGTCAGCGTAAATATACGATTGGAGCTGGCAAAACCGCGTACCGTTGTTCTAACACACGACAATGAAGAATACATCTATTTAGTAGACTCGTGCAAATTAGGGTGTAAAAAGGTTATTCCATACGCTACAGCCTTGCTAGCTCCAAATAAAGCGCTCACAAAACATAATGAACTGATTGAATTTCGATCGACCCATAGTCAAAACAATTGTGTTTCCTACCGGTCAAAACTCCATCTCTATTGATTCACCCTTTAACAGGGTTGTTCCACATAAATTGGTCATGTTTCTTATTGATCAAACGGCACATAACGGTGCATATGATTGCAGTCCAAAATATTTCCAATATAACGCTATCCGAACGTTATCGTTGATGTGAACGGGATTAGCGTAAGCAACATTAGATCATCGTTTCCAAGAAAAAAGCCCGCAAGCATACCATCAAACACTTCCAGCTCTAGGGACGCTCATCAGTTTTCATCTCATCACATGACAAAAATTCATGAAGGAATGAGTATATTTGTTATTGATACTAGACCATCCGACTCTGAAGACGTCAGCAACCTAAAAAAAAGAGCAAACATACGTATAACAGTGAATCGCAAAACTCCACCAACTTCGAATAAGATCTTGTTCCTGGAAGGTTATCCACTCGATATAATCTAAATAAATTCGGCATGGAGGGTATTCCCCAAATATCTACAGTGACCTTGGATATTAATCGAATTGAAAAATATCCAGGAGCGACCCACTTATGAAACGTAACTATATAGGGTGTTTTGCTGAAAACAAAATGCCCATGCATCCAATGAATAGCTACATGATTGTAAACAGTGAAAGCGATCCTAATAAATGGGTAAAAACGATAATAAACACTACCTTTTCGATTCGTTTGGGTTTAATCCAGTAAAATTTGGAGGAAATATAGCTTCGTACTATAATATTCATGCAAAAATACGACTTGTAATACATAAACCGATCCAAAGTGATTAATACTTGGTGTGTGAGCATACTGTATTTATTTCGCCTATTATCGATGCCAAAATATCCCCGTCAAAAAGATAATCGAGCGCGACTCCAATTGCGAACAACGTAGAAACGATAACATAGTGAAAAACAATCTTAATGGAGGTGTCCAGAAATCAACATTCGTGCGAAAAGAATATGTGTGGGGTTTTACCCTTTGATCCTGCATGTGAATCATCATGTAACTGTTAGATGTCGAAACCTAATATAATGTCTTATCAATTGAAATTATCTTATAAAATGCATACTATTATTATTCTAATACACTCAAAGGACTAGCGACGAATTGCAGTAAAACACCTTAAGCCTTGCATTGAAAATGCGGTAAATACCCTACAGTTGAAATTGCACCAAAAGTATCCAATATATAAATATACTCTGAATAACCCGAAGCTGTGCGTTCGTCCGCTTTCCCGCCCACATCCGTTCCGGTCCCACACACATTCGTTCCGGTCATCATTGACAAGATACGGATTCGACAGTGAAACACGGTGTGCAAAAACTCCCGTAGAACTTTTTTAGGGTAGTCATCAGGGCACGTTTTGTATCCCTTTTAACTATTTCTGCGAGATCATAGTGGGGATGCTCTCCGCAGCATCCAATGACCAGCCTTAGACGGGTACCTGTGGTTTATACTGTTAATTGAATCAACCGAGGCTGGTTATTGGAGACTGTAGCCCTACGGACGCCAATGCGCTTATAAAACTATTTCGATGGACATGGATAAAATTACCATTAACAGTTTTATGGTATGAAATAAATGCCGTGATATAGAAAAAAAAGTAATTTATTTTTAAATAAATGTGCCTCATCTGCATCGTGTTGTTCTTAATATCTCGTCACTATGCTAGGATTTCATAACGAAATGTGTTCCTTGGGAAACAATTATTATTTCAGTAATATTTATTTCCGCATTCCCGACATCACTTGGAAAAGATGTTCGTCAATGCGTCTCGTATATTGAGAACAATGCATTCGCTTATCATCTGCCCAAGGCCTAGTGGGACTGCTCTTCGCAGTCTTCGGTTACTAGCCTTAGACCTAAATCAAATTGCGTCCGGACGAAATCGTTTGATTTTTGGCAGTTCCAGTTCCGAATTAGTATAATCGATCTGATCATTTTCCCGTAATCGGTCCGTGATTGGGCGGCAATGATACCGCCGCGCAAAAAAAGAACTGATCCGGAAATATCCCGGTTTATTCTTATACGGTTACGCGGAATGGGACCAATGCTTTATTTACGGAAATTCTGCATTCGGGCTAACTTGCACCGGATCCACGTGTGCCGGGTCGTTGTCTGTCAGTCAATCGTCTGTCACGCTCTTCAGAAGTCAAAATTTGAATGACCGATTGTAAGAAGTCAAAATTTAGATGACCGATTACTAAATAAGAGAAAAATTCGAGTCCCAATATATATATA
>SDVV010014068.1:0-14909 GCA_016164225.1 Gammarus roeselii | reverse complement strand
ATATATACATACATACATGTTCAGAATCATTAGACCAGTTGAATTCTAGAAATTCATTGTGCATCCCTTGAGCAAGGGCTTGTTTATAGTGATGCAGTGGGGTATATTTGTTACCTGCACTAATCCAGCAGGCAAGCCATTCCATATGCCTGAAACTCACCATGAGACCCAACTGCTAACTTCAAACAAGCTGGGAGGAAACGTCAATCACAGAAAATGACCCTTAGTACCAACTCTTAAGGCAAACGAGAACATATTCAACAAATCCTGACTTACCTAGAAGTTCAGAGTTGAAATTTTGATGATTAAAGTGATACATTTTGAATGCATGGAAATTGTAGGTAATGGATGGGTTATAAAGCATCTTCATCCAGGGAGACCTCTCACCTTTGCAGCCCCCCACAGCCCCGGCAGCCCCCCACAGCCCCGGCAACCCTGCCAACAGGGCATGTGGGCATGGAAGGCAGTATATATACCTTAGCGTGCCAGCAATCTAAAGAACAACACAAAATCAAAACTGCAGCAGGGAGCTGGTCTGATTGCACTTGATAGGTTGACAAAAAACCCTGAAGACTGTCAACAATTGCACCAAACTGTCAAAACACAGAAACAAAACCACAAAATCAAATCTGCTATGCCTAGCAAAACTTGTACAACACCCCCCCCCCCCCCCCCCCCCCCCCCCCCCCCCGCAACTCCTCAGCTAAGGCCCTCTTGAAGCCACGGAGGGAATTGCAGTGCACCACATCAGAGGACAGACTGTTCCATACCTAAACACAGCAAGAATAAAAGAATCTGCATTTCTAGTTGGTCTGACAGAGAGAAACAACCAGCTTGAAAGAATGACCACGTGTGCCAATATCTGGAGCTCGCTCAAACAGAGTAGACAACCCCAAATCCACAGAAGTGATGAATCTTCCAACACTTCACCAGATCCAGACGTAACAACCTCCCTCTGACTGAAAACAACTACAAAGCTCAGAGCTTTTCACCTTGGTCCACTCTACCCAGACCCTCTATTTCCCTGGTCCAAAGCCTCTGCACAGACTCCATATGTCTCGGAGCCCCCAAATATCCCACATTCCACACACAAGAGCAGTAGTCCAAGATGGGCCTTATACGAGTTACAAACAAAGACACCATTAAAACAGAACTCCTATTAACAGTAGAACGGAGCAGACTGGTTGCCAGAGTGGAAGCTTTTCTAACAACACTCTTCACATGGAGGTGAAATTGCAACCTTGAGTCAACAAGCACTCCCAAGTCCCTGCAGGTGTCGACAAGCTCAAGTGCCATACCATTCAAATTATAAGCGATTCCATCATCGAGCTGCTCCAATTGAAGACTACCCCTGTAAAAACGCATAAAGACACATTTGGCAATGTTCAGAGAGAGATTCCAAGACAAGGGAAATAGACTGCACCAAATTAAGATCTCTCCGACTTACAAATAATGCCAGGAGATGTTCAGGAAGAGGAGCCTGCTGTGGGTGGGGGAGACTTGGCATTGTCAGCTGTAGCCTGTGGTGCTGGTTGTGCCTGACCACGCGGGATGGCAGTGCCTGCTGCTTCTGGGGCTGGTTGAGGCAATTAGGCCAAGTTGGTGACACGCGGTGCCTGTGATCACTGTACTGTGGCCAGTTATTGTGCTGTTGTAGCTGGTTGAGATGCTGCTACGTCTGGGCGTGGTATTTCTCTATCTGACCATGGTGGGCCATGGCTGGTTGTGGTGCTGCTCTGGCTGGTCAAGGAGGTGGCACTTTTGATCGAGACGAAGCCACTGAGCACATTTTTCAGCTTTGCTGAGCTCCAGTGTTATATAGTATTTTGAAAGTAGAATTTGTTTATGAAATTAACTTTGTAACAAAGGAAGTAGATTTTCTTTTGAAGCAGAGTATTTGTGTCTTAGCTATCAGTGAGACGTAGTTGCTACCTCCTGTTGCATCTGCCCTCATTGACATTGCTTACTATCTTGCTGTGATGGGAGACTTAGATAACCCAGCTTGTAAGCAGGGATCACTATCGTATATGCATGAGAACATAGTGGTTTTTGTGTTTGAGGTGCACATTTCAAATGTTGTTGTTGTGCACCTAATTGATTTTGACCTTTGGATCGTAACTGTTTATTGGCAACCATACTATGCAAGTTTGGAAAACACCTCTCTATTGAACTTTAGTTAAATCTTTGTCCTGACCAAAAGATTATCATCACAGGTGATTTTTATTTGCCAACAATTGACTGGTCCTCAGACCAAATTAATGGCTACATGTGAATTGCAATTTTTAGACTTGCTTGTCTCTTGGACTCCTGCAGTGGGTAATGGAGCCCATTTTTTACATTCTGCTTATGCCCAAGTTGGATTTCTTGGGTGTTGATAAGTCATTGCTGGCCTTGATATTGACTGAGGAACACCATAGTCAGTATTCGTGACTATGGTGTTCCTCAGGGCTCTGTCCTTGGACTGCTTCTTTTCTTGATCAAGGCATTTTCAGATGACTACAAGTTGTACCTGGGATATTTGCATAAGAACACTAAGCTTGCCATCCATGGTGTACAGTCACTCCACAGTGGGTTGAATACAGTTGCTTTGTTGCAAGATCTTGGATCCTTGGATCGAGGTTGCTTTGATTTTGATGCTCTGGTTCCAGTTAACCTATATTGCCTGTAAAGTAGAGCATTGAAGTTTTATACTGCACATAGACTAGTGTCAGTGTGGACACAAATCACAGATCCCACCATCATATTTGTGTGGTGGCTGCAAAGGCTAGTGCGTTGGCAAAATACTTGTTGAGAACGACTGTATGTACGTAGGTTTCTGGAGTTTATGCTGTCCTTACATGTTGCCCATATTTTCCCACTTATTGAGTATGCATCTTGCATTTGGAACACTGTAGCTATATTGTGGTAACTGCAGACTGCTTGAATCTATTCAGTGGGGATATACTCTCTGATATGGACTATGGTAGTTGTTTTAAGAGCTTGGATTTGTTTTCTTTCAAGGGCTTGCTTCTGAGAGTAGACCTGGTAAAATAGTGGAAATCTTTTCCTGGCAAATCAGAGGATTGGCCAAATTTGTTTTCTATGGCTCCAAGAACTGGTGCTAGGGATTATTTGCTGACGTTGGTGTTTCCTCCTTGCTCTTCTGATGCCTGTAGAAGGTCCTTCATGTGAGATATGTTGGTGTATGGATGGCTTGTTTGTATTGCTAAGATTGTTCAGCTGACATTCACTGTCAGCAAGCCCTTGCAGATCTGATGAATGATGATTTTTTTGGTTTTTACTAGCCTAATGTTTAATTTGGAAGCTGTACGTTGTGATGGCTTTGTGGGATTAACTGAAATGCTGTAGCTTCTGTTTCGCACAAATTAGCAAATTTTCCTGCCCCATTATTTTGCAGTGTTCCCACAGCTCTAGTGCGTTGTTACATTTGTTTGTGCCTCCTGTCCTGCTCCACATTGTGGCCTTGGTGGTGTGTTGCACACTCATGAGATCACCATGATGAGATGGCCACCAATGTGAGATAACATGATATATATACTTTTTTTAGACAAAATAATTATAAATAATTCAGGTATTTAATAGCTACATTGATTGTATGACATTTTTATTCATGATGAAAATGAAAGAAATTGAATGTAGCTGTGAAAGTGTTGGTGGTATTGGACAATTTTCTACCTATAAAGCAACAAAAAGCAGATACAATTGCTGTGTTGGTAGCTAGTATGCTACATCCCCACCTTAACAATGATTTTTCTGCCATTTATCCTTTTATCATGAACTGCTGCAAAGCATGTATTGTTTCAAAATAATTCGATGCAGCGTAGATTTGTCAAATTTCTTTATTGTTAGTTTTGGGATGAATTACAGCAATGCGCTTATGTAAATGTCCTGCCAAGTAAGTAGCCTTGTAATTTTTATTTGACTAATGTGTATAATACATCAGTCACAAAGCTCATCTCATTCTTCATTATTTGATGTCATCATTCAGGGATCATTTCAAATGTCATAACTGCCAAGTGATATAGCTACATAAACTGTGTAGGTTGCTTATTTAGTTAACAATTAACGCTCGCAGGACCGGCATTTTTTTTGTAAATGCATGCTGGGTGGGCATATAGAACACAATATTGAAAGAAAACGATTAGAGTGATGAGACAAAAACAAACTTTTATTTAAATTTTCATATATATTAGTGTATTTTGGAAACAGGCCGTGTTGTATGCATTGATGATAGAATTTCAAATGCTGCTCAACATTGGCATTTTGCAACAATTTCTTTTTTAATGACCTAAAAGTTGCTTTTTCAATGGTAGCACACTGCAACACAATTATGGAAAGCCAAAGGATGATAAAAACTCTAAACATTGACGTTATTTACTCCAACGTTTTGAGCATAAACTATGCCCATAATCATGGATTGATCTGCAAGGAAAGTTAGTAGTCCTTTTTGTCTACGTTCCATGTTCATCAATCTTTGTTTTTTATTGTAAATATCTATGCAGGATTTCATAGCAATTTTAATCCATCTTGAATAATATAAATGTTAAAACTTATTCCTAGATAACTATTTTTCCATATGCTGTTTGCGTTTCTTTATTGTTCTCATTTAGTAATTACTTTGTACTGTTATATTCAGACGAGGAGGACATGATGGAAAACTTGTTTTTTTTTCAGAGACAAAAGTTCGCGCGCCCGACAAATTATTGAAGCAGAACTTGGCCTAGACGACAGGACTTCAGATGGCTATGGCGAAGTTCGCAAATACAAGAAGGCTGCGGTGCACAGAGCTGCTGAAGATGGCCTGGGAACATCAAGCTCTACACAAATTGGAGACAAGTTTGTTCTCAAAAGGAAGAAACCCATCGACTCGTCCTTCTTGAGTGATACCAAGAAGAAGTCAAAGCAGCTCGTTGATGGCAGTGACGTGGAGCTAATTGAAGAGGATTTGGAGTCTGTGCAGTCGGTGGCATTCGACAGCTACGATGATAACGACTCCCTTCTACTTGAGAGCGTCGCTGAGTCTGCCCGAGTGATTGACGCCAGGCCCAAGAAGGGGATGGCCGTGCGGGGTAGACCAAAGAAAGGAACAAAGCGAGTACCTCCTAGTATTTTGCTCCCCAAGACCTTGCCTAACGAGTCTTACTTCAGCTCCGAGGGTGCTCCGTTTCTCGCCCTGGGGGAGGACACAGTTAAGTGTGACAACTGCCAGAGCTACATTCAGGAGATAGCTGCACTCAATGAGGAGCTGCTGACCAAGAGGGCTATCGTGGCTGAGTGGGATACCATCATAGGAGACAAATGCAAACTCTTCCAAAGTGAGATTGATTTGTACAAGAACGAACTAAAGACACTTCAGTCCAAAATAGCTGGCTTGCAGATGACAGAAGATTTTTTCAAGAAGAAGAAACATAGAGTGTTGATGTATACTGGCTTACCAAACTATTCAATGTTGATCACAATATTTAACCTTGTCCAAGGTGCAGTCCGCAAAGATAAGCACATTTATAAGATTAAACCTTTTCAAAAGTTTATTTTGAGTCTTGTAAGGCTTAGAATGAATTTGAAATTTAAGGATTTGGCGTACAGATTCAATGTGGACCTGGCTAAAATTGAGCGTTTTTTCCCGGAGTGGATTGATGCTCTGCACGAGCAGCTTTCCCACGTGTTGCTCTGGCCTCATGACAATGTGGACTACCGTCTCAACTCTTATTCTGTCTCCCTGAAAGAGCACTACAAAGCCGTGAAAGGCACAGTGCCTGTAACCAAATTTATCTCGCATAACGGTGTTGTTCGTAAAAATCACAAAATCGAGACTGTATGTGCATCTCTGTTTCACATATCGCAGCTTGCTCTGTCTGATGTTCAGGACAAGTTGCCTGACGTTCTGGCTAATAAAGAAGAGATAACTGTAAGCTATCTCAAGTTTATAGGCAAGTATGTCCCGCCTCCTCCGCCACCTCCTCCATTACCAGAGACTGAAGGAGACCTGCTCATCAAAGATGACTCCTTCAAACCCACAGAAGCAAGTTTATCTGATAACAAACTTTTGACCGATGATAAAAATCTAATAGAAAGTGACAAATTGCCTACAACGGAAAAATTTCAAACTGATAGTACTGCACCTCCATCTGATAGCAGCACTCTTTCTGCTGCCGAAGGAAATCTACCAACTTTTAATGATGGAGTTGCGTTGGCGGAACAAACCTCTACTGCTGATCAAAGTAACGGTGCTGGTACTAATCAATCGGACTGCAAGAACAATCTATCGGATATTGAGAAAAAAGCTCAAACCACAGCTTTTGCAACTACTTCAGAGGAGGGAGAGTCGTCAAAAGCACCTGCAGACGAGCCAATGGATATAGACAACAAAGTGGACAAGCCTGACGTTATTCCTCTACCAGTCCAAGATCCTCTTGCATTGGAGGAAGACGGCGGTACCAAAAGTGTTCCTGTTGGAAAGCCTGACGCTGAAGATATTAGTGACAATAATCCTGCTATTTTAGACTGGGTTACTGCTGATAATACGGTCTTGGATCAGTTGGAAGTGACTCAACGTGCTGCACAACCCAATTCTGACGCGGCTAACATTTCGGATCCAGAGAAGGGGAGCGTTACATCATTCTCTGTTGATCCTGAGTTCTCTGTTGATCCTGAGAAAGGGAGTGAGGCCTCATCCACTGTGAATCCTGACAAAAGTAGTGATGCAACTTCCACTGCGGACTCTGAGAAGGGGAGCGATGCATCAACTACTGCTCGTGTGGATGCTAACCTTACGGCAAAGGAGTGTGTTTCCATGCAGTCTATTACTGCCACTTGTGAGTCTTCGGCAGTGGCATGTTCAAATATTCCGTCCAGCAGTCTCCTGAAAAACTCTTCTGATACCGGTATCCAAATTTGTAGTACTATGTGTGGAGATGATGTGGCAAAAGCTTCGAAAGAGGAAACTGGGCTTGGAAATATTAAAGATGTGGTACGTGATCAATTTCCTTCCTCTGTTTCCCCTTTGCCAGAACAGAGCAATGATTCTAAGACTGCTTCTGATTTTCCTTTGCTTAACACCTTGGCGTTGTCGAGCTCTCTGGCGACTACTTCAGTTGCTTCAACAGCCTCCGAAGAGGCTATGGAGATGAACAACCTTTTGGAGACCAACCTAGGACATACCGCCATCCCTTGCGTCACTGACCAAAATTGTACAGTTCCTGGCGGACACTCCGCTATGTCAGGAGAAGCTTTCGAATGTAGAGCTATCTGTTCCTCCGACCCCATACCTGTGGTATCCAGTTCAATACTAGCACATCCTATGCACGATGTCCCTACAAGTACCATCTCAACCATGGACATGGGTGTATCATCCTTCTTGAACACTCTCACGGCCAGTGTGCCATCCTCGATATCCTCTGAAGCGATGTCCTCCAGCCAAGCTTTGCCTGCCGGTCTTTCCCTGGCGTCATCTTCAGTCTCGGTAGCAGCGACCAGCGACCTTGCGAGCACCGTGGCCTCCTCCATGTCACAGGATGATCTTGTGTTCAATGCCACGGACGTGCCTTCAGTGGCCGCCGACATCCTCTCTGAGCTGATGGGTGCTGCTAACAGCCCCGTGGATGCCGCCAATAGCGCAGCTGTGGCCGACCAGCTGCTAAGTGTGGCCAACGCCCTGGCTGGCAACGCTGGTCACCTTCCATCAAACGGCATGTCGCTGCACCCGGAAGCTGGTGATGAGGCGGCCGCAATGTGTGACGTCACCGCCGACAGCATGGACACAGGCACTAGCAGCATCGCACCACCCTCCGAGGAGCAGGTCAGCGCCGACCACACGCTGTCGGCCAGCAACCTAGAGAAGCTGCACCTCGAATGCCAGTCGGTGCATGAGGACCTCATCGACCACGTGGAACTGTTGACGGGGCAATTGGTTTACAACACAAAGTTGATATTGTTCGATCAGTTTCAAGAACTGGTGCGGCTGGGTTCTGATGAGGCTGACGTCACTCTTACTGTCGCCAGCGATGTTCCTTTGGCTTTGCAGTGCTGGATCACTCTGTCAAAGCTGAAACTCAATCTGGATGATCAAGATCTAGCATTTTCATACAATATCTCCGTTGAAAATGTACGTTATATATTTTCCGATTGGGTGAAAATTTTCGCCAGACAAATTCCTTCTACAAACAGATCAGACTCGTGGCTCGACGATGAGCTGTTGATTAAACAGTTTGCTTACTTGAGAAGCGAAGAAAGCGAATCTGCAAAACCAATTTTAGAAGTCTGCAGATTTATCGATCTGAAATCGAAACAGAAAGCTGTCCCTGCTTCAGCAATCGACGTGGTTTACTCATCCTCCTTCTCTGATGTGTGGGGATCTGTTGGGCCGCAGCAGAGCGCCTCACAGTTGCAGGAGAGGCTGAACAATGAGTTGCAGGAGCTGCAAGGCGTGTTGCAGCAGAGGCCGCAGCTGTCTGAAGAGCTGCTACAACACAGCTCGGATGAGTTCGTTAGATACTACACAGGATTTGAAGACTTTGACAGTCTACATGACGTATGCTTGGCACTGCTACCTGGCCCCGAGCTCCCTGCCTCCAAGAGAGGCGAGTTGAGCCCCTTTAGCCAACTGATGTGCGTGTTGCTCAAGCTAGTGCACAACTTGAGCAAGGAGGAGATCTTGCTACGCATCGTTCGGCCGCCCGACTCTGACGATGCCATGGAGCTGTTGTGCGGCGACATGCCCCAGCCCGAACTGGACGGCCTTTTGTACGCCTGGCTGCCCTGGATCCATTCCCGCCTTCTGCTGTTTGTCACATGGCCGGAGTGTCACGACGAGGGCCGCCAGTTTGTGCAGGAGCTGAGGCAGCGGTACGCGTACTTGCGCAGTGTAGCGCCTCATCTCAGACTGCAAGCGGAGGCGGTATGCACTGCGCTACACAACGCCGGCCACCACCTCTACTGCATAACCTCCGAGGAGGAAGAGGATTGGGCAGACCAGGACGAGCTCGTCGACTGGCTCTTTTAGATCACTTCTATTGGTTTCCTTGAGTGGCTCTTGAAGCATTGCCAGTACCTGCTAAAGAAGTAGAAGCAAACGCAGTTAACTTGTTGCTGTACAACACACGCTGTTAGTCCGAAAAACGTATAACAGGACTTACTCTACCAACACGTGTGTGCCATTACTAATGTTTTCCTAAGTTAATATCGATTATCTATACACCACAGAAACATCAACAATAGTAGTTCTTGGTAAACATAACCTCGGTTCTTACTTAAATACATGGAATCTCTTCGCTGTTGAGCATATTACAACGTGGCTGACCCCCAACCCACACTAGTGGCGACACTACTGTTGCGTTCATTAGCATTTGCATGTTGCTGCCACATTCGCCTATCGGTTCCCGCTCGGCATTGCGTTCGAGTTTGTGTTCACACAGTGAGGGTATCCACCAATAAGAGGATGATCAGGAACACTTCTAAAGTCTACTTGTGAACCACTAGTTATTTGCTGTGTCATACAACTGTGACACGTTTAATCTCCCGTATTTATCGTGGCATTCCATGGAATATTTTAGGTGCCCGGCAAGTGAAATTGTTGAATGCCACGGCTTGTATATAATTTTTGTCCTTCAGTTAGACACTTTGAAGTAGCACATCCTTCCAAACCTTGCTCGATGTTTCATCGTCACTTGCGGCGCAATTTTTTTGTTATTGCTGACTGAGAAGCCTTCCATTATTTTCCATGTGTTTGTGACCATGGATCATTTATAACGTCTTAGATTGAGTATAACCTCGGGCCTTTCAATCCCTCTATTCCCTCATGATATTTCATTTCCTTTTACCTCAAGTTTTTGAGGTAAAGCTTCTTTGAACGGCCTCAAGTCATGGTAGACCCTACTGTAGATGTGAGATCCATTGAGTATGGCATTAGTCTATAACTGGTTGGAAAAGATGCTTCCGAAGAGTCAACAAATCTGTTTTTCGCTTCAAAAGACTATTCTCATGGCCATCGAGCACAGTTTCCTCCCGCCAGCTTCAACCTTTGCAATTTGTTAATTGAATAAGCTTTGTTTTTCATTTGTACGTCTGCTGTGTTATTGACTGAATACTTCTGAAGGCCTAGTTTAAGGTCGGTATTTTTCCTTATCCTGGTTTGTCAAACTTGAATGTGGTGAATTGTATCTAGCCCAAGCTCATTCAAAGATAGTGGATAGATCAGCTTGAACATTTTTCACATCCTCACATCTGGCGTATCCTTTACTATACTACGTGAGTTGGTATCGTCTGCAAAGCAGGAGACTGATAAATGTGGACACTTTTGAGGTCGGCACCGAAGATGTTTTTATTCATGCCTAAACATTCTCTTGTATACCGGCGTCGTCATGAAGTGTAACAGTGTACTGTGATGTATTTTGACGAAAGCCTTGTCTAAAACTAGATAAGTCCCATGCACATTTGATAATACTCGGCACAAATCGCGTGACGCGATATGGATGGCCTTCCCGACGACATCTCAGAACAGTCTCATCATACATCCATACGAGAAATTCTAAAATGCAACTGTCGTATGCATACCCCAAAATTTACCTTAACCATTTTTTCAATACCGTGGTGGTGCCCGGAGGTACAAGAAACAAGAGACCGACGTGAAAGAAAGTACACGGCTTAACTTCGCGCACGTTTTCTCAGGAACCAATTAGAATAGAAAAGGACAACTGCCGTGCACCGCAAACTTGAAGTGGGGAAAAAAGCAGGAGAGATAGACTCAATTAATGAACACAATAAACCGAAACACCCCTTTCCCAAGTGTGGGAGAAAATCAGACGTATCCAGGACCCCCCCGACCGACCTATCTGCATTGTCAGACGGAAGCACTATTTATTCTTCCTACGCGGACATCGCGGATAAACTAGCATATACTTTTAGCCAGCTGATTTTTTTTTGAAAAAATGTGAAGCTACTGACTTGATTTCCGCAAACGAAGAATTCTAAAACAAATTTCTCCTTTCATGAACTACAGTATGCTGTAGACCACACTCGTGAAACTTCACACGGGCCGGACCGAGCATCTACTAAAAGTGTTCAATATAATGTATCCAAACTCATCTTTCCCGATCAATGGCGGGAATCCGTAATGACCACGATTTCCAAACACGTAGAATGTCACAGCGACCCACATAACCACCGCTCCATTGCCCTTACCAGCGTCCTTTGTAAGACTATGGAAAGAATGATAAACTTCTGCTTAGTTGACTACCTAGAAAAGCACGCAGGCCTCAACAACATCCAGTGCGTTGGCCGCGAGAGTCACTCCACAGTGGACCACCTTATACGCCTAAAACCAGACATGGAACATCTGGTTTCCATATTTTTCGACGTTGAAAAAGCATACACTACTTGGAAATACGGTATCGTGAAAGATCATCGCAGCAAAGGCTTGAAGAGGTCGCCTACCACGTTTTATCCACAAATTTTTGCAAAAGCGCACCTATAGGGTCAAGGTCGTAATCGTGTCCGCGAGAAATGGACGTCCCCTAGAGAAACATCCTCAGTGTTGCTCTTTTTATCCTCAGAATCTATTAGCTAGCCGACATTTTTCCGCGTGACTGAAGACTACTTTCATCACTATACATGGACAACCTACAAAAAAGCTACAGCACCTTAGCCTTTTAACAATTCTATATGAACTTCAGAAGTGTATAAATCTAGTTGGGAATTGGGCTTCCCTAATCGGATTCCGAATCTCGTCTTCTAAAACTGAAAGCATGCACTTTTAACCCTTGTGCCCGGTTTACACCTGATACCAGCCCTAAATCTGCACAAACCCTCCTAGTAAATGAAGAAGCGATACAATTCCTTGGTCTTGTGTGGCATCCTAAACTCCGGTGGCGACCCCTCATTTCAGCCCTGGAGTCGCGCGGCAGAAGGTCAACGGGACTAATCCTCTTAGTAACATCCCCAAAATTCGATGCCGACATAAATGATTTGTTCAGAACAATAATACGGTCACGCATTGGCTATGGAGCCGTTGTTTACGGTTCAGCAGCCAAAACCACTGTCGATCATCACGAACAACGCTATGCCTATTGCAACCGGCTCCTTCCGTTCCACTCCCATCGAATCCCTTAACATGCTCGCTAACGAGCTTCCACTTCCGCTCCGGCGACTATCTTTCGTTACAATACTACACTAAGACTAGGAGCCTAATCAACAGTCCAGCACTCGACCACATCACCAACATTTCCGATAAACGCCTCCTCGCGGTTAAGAGACCGCTGTACGGGGGAGTCTGCATTAACTTTACGTTGGGACTCCGGTGGAAAATGGAAGCAACTACTACTACTTCGCGGCTAAGAAGTACATTTGCTCACCTTTTCCCTTACACGTGGATAACTTACTGACCTCGCTAACCATCTAGAGTAACGCTATTAAGTCTTCATTCTCCTACCGAATTCTTCAAATCAACGCAACACTGAACAACATGGATGATCAATCCACCACTGGTCAACCTGGATCTGCAAGTATACCCTAAAGCAACTACCCCAACCAACATGTACCGACAGGAATTTCTTTGACTACTCGAGGAACAATATTTAGAGCACCGCCAGATATACTCTGACGGCTCCAAAACAGCGGAGGGAGCGAGGGCCGCCGCTGTGAGCGGGGATATCCCACGCCTGGCTACCCTCCCACAAGAGGTCTCGGTATTCTCAGCAGAGTTCAACGCACTCGAACTAGCCATCTCTATTGCCAAAACCGATCGTCTCTCCAAACACGTATTCTCAGACAGTCTAAGTGCGTTCACTCGGCTCATAACTTCGCACTACGGACACCCTGCTCTACGTAAAATTCAGCACGATCTCTTTATGTCCGAGACTGGTCAAAAGGTCTAATTCTGCTGGATCTCTGAGCACGTATGAATTAGAGAAAATGAGCTTGCAGATTCCCTTTGCTAAACTGGCGCCTGTTCACCATGAACAATTCATCAGCATTTATTACCGAGGCCGGCTCCTTATCAATAACGCCAGTATAACATCACGGTGGAATGATATGTGACAACTGAGTGGACAAAAAAGGCTTCCAGTTGAACCATCGGTTGGAGAATAGGAAGCGAAGTTCAGCAACAACAGAGGCCAAGTGTTCAGCAACCGCGTATGAACGGGCACACGTGGAAAGCTCACAATCACCTAATGGATGTAGACATGGTACCGGACGCGCCAACATGCCATGGTGCCACCAGGAGGTAATCAGCGTGAAACACTTACTGATGGATTGCAACTCACTCGCAGCAGCCCGAAGAGCCTTTTCAAATTCCCAGTGCAACCTACAAAGCCTTCTCACTGACCTAACCTACCGGAAAAAGCATATCGCTTTTGGTTAACTTACCTGACTAAACGAAGCTGTCTAAACCCAAGCATCTGTGCAAGCGAGGTGGACTCCACCCCACAACGCTGAGACAACAATACGTAATTGAAATATGTACTTGATTTCATCTTGACATGACTAATGTTTTCGCACGCGAGGCCGTGCGAACTTACATGAATCAATGATGGTTGCGCCCTACAGAGGAGCCTATTATGGCTCACGTTGAGGCTCCGGTAGAAATGAGGCTCAAATCAAACAACAATACGTTTATGTAGGTGCATTCTTTCCGTTACTGTACGCACCAGCGTGCGTATATCCCACAATCGACAATTTAATTTAACTCTGACATGAGCAATCTTTCCACACACGTGGGTGTGCAAATCTACCAGAATCTATGATAGTCGTGCCCTACGGGGAAGCCTGCAATGACTCGTGTTAAGGCTTCGGTGGAAATCAGGCTCAAATCAGATCACATTTGATCCATGGTTAAATGCATAGATTATTTCATCATAATGCTCCAGTAGTTGGGTTAGTAAACATGCACCTGCTGCTTAGAGTTGAGGATTTTTTTTTTCGGGAAATTCATAGTCATTTCTTAGCTGAATTATGACAAGCAACCAAGCTTTTCATAAAAGTTAGTACCCCAGCACAACCTTGTTTCTCCATACATCATGATTACTAATAGCTCAAATAAAATATATTTTTTATGGCATATTGCTATTAGTATTTTGATTAGCGTGTTGCTCATAGCTTTGTAGCTATTTCAAGACCCACTCGTAAACGTCATGCTCGATTTATGTTATTCGTACAAGCCCTAGCCGTGGTGACCGAGCAAAAAACGTGCCGAGAATCAGTGCTTGTCTCAAGCTCGGCAGTTGTTGATTTGATTTGGGCCTCACTTCCACCAGATCCTCGTAGTTTTGTGTTCGAGCTCTGGCAAGCATATCATGCACTTCGAAATTTTACCCCGTCTGATTTGATTTTTGTAGCACTATTTTACGAAAGTATAATTTTACTTTCACATTTGTTTATTTGCAGTGAGACAGGTATGTGAGAAGTATCTTGCCAAAGGACAGGATGTTTTCTGAGCCTTCTTGGATCTGGAGAAGGCATACGACAGAATTGACAGGGAAGTGCTGTGGAGGGTGTTGCGTTTGTATGGAGTGGGCGGACATCTGTTGAAAGCAGTGCAGAGTTTCTATGCTGACAGCCGAGCATGTGTCAGAGTGGGGAGCGAGGTGAGTGATTGGTTCACAGTGAAAGTGGGACTGAGACGAGGCTGCGTGATGTCTCCCTGGCTGTTCAACCTCTATATGGATGGAGTGGTCAGGGAGGTGAACGCGAGTGTGCTGGGTCGTGGCTTGGAACTCTTGGAAGCGAATGGGCGGAGTTGGCAGTTGAGGCAGTTGCTATTTGCTGATGATACGTCCCTGGTAGCGGATTCGGAGGAGAAGCTATGTAGGCTAGTGTCTGAGTTTGGTAGAGTGTGTGAGAGGAGGAAGCTTCGAGTGAACGTGGGTAAGAGTAAAGTAATGAGATGCTCGAGTACTGTCGATGCGAGCAAAATT
>SDVV010014067.1:0-14909 GCA_016164225.1 Gammarus roeselii | reverse complement strand
ATTAATTACGGTGTAGTCAGGATATAAGCCATCAATTACGGTTTAGGTAGGATATAAGCCATTAATTACGGTGTAGGTAGGATAAAAGACATTAATTACGGTGTAGGTAGGATATAAGCCATTAATTACGGTGTAGGTAGGATATAAGGCATTAATTCTTTTAGCAGAAATTTCCTTCAGAGACACTCAATGATTTTCTTCGGCTTAGATACTTTATATTTATAATCTAATTGTTGTTATAAATGTATCGAAGCCCATTTATAGTTCATTTCCCGTTATTGTGTGAAAAGGTCAATGTTTTGAGTGTTTTTCTCATGTACAATTATATTATATGCCCAATTAACTGCATCCCCATATTGAATCAAAAGCAAATTAAATGTTCTTTTTCTGGATGTGTTATGGAACATGAAGCCGTGTCATGGAGGGTAACTTCTTTGTCACGAGCAAATGACCTCCACCAATCCTTTTCAATGTGTCTTTGCATCTGCAGATTCAATACTTGATCAAATATTCTTCCCACAAGCCGGCATTAATTTATTAGAACAATAATGTACGAGAGATGCAATTCACAGAAGCAATTTCTCTAAAAGAACGCTATTCTGTTTTCTTTTCACGACGATCGTTTGCGATCAACTTTATCCCAATTTCAAGACCAGACTCGAGAGGTCACATTTATATGCAAGTCATCATTGGTGGTAATGGCATTTATAATCGAAATGAAGTGTCGAGACCTCATAAAATGAACTAGACAGGAAACGAATGTAATTTTCCGGTAATAATATTTTATTTGAATAAAATGAGGGAAAATATTTAATGAAATTCAGGAGTAAACAATTTAAAACCTTCATCGTTCAAACCTTCATCGAGTATCTTCTACAACCTTGTTCCTGGAAGAGGGTTAAGCGGCAACTC
Organism: Gammarus roeselii; assembly: GCA_016164225.1. Taxonomy (NCBI): domain Eukaryota; kingdom Metazoa; phylum Arthropoda; class Malacostraca; order Amphipoda; family Gammaridae; genus Gammarus; species Gammarus roeselii. Next base: position 13,997 of record SDVV010014067.1, on the reverse strand, counting down.
CGTGATGACTATTTTCCTATTTTGCGATGTTGATTGATTGCTAAAAGCTGTTGTCCTTCGAATGACTGGCAGCCTCAGTGCCGCATCTCCGGTCTTCTTTCAGCCTTAGGACTCGCAGGAGGACTAATTATCCTCTCCGCAGCTTGTCATCTTAGTCCGACCCTCAGCAGGGAGAACATATCTTATTTCATAGCTGTTTTTAATGATATGAATTATCACGTCAGATCCTCCATTTTTAGATGTTGTTGAAGAAACGTTGTGGCCAAAAGACCTAAATATCTTATTACAAAATCATCATCCAACGTTAAATCTAGATTTTGGTACACGAATTAATTTGTTGAAATACATTGCGCACTTTGCTCTGTGTTATTTTAGAGAAGCCAATACAACCGAATTATGCTGACTTGAGATCCCAAGTGAAATCATCTTTCGCACCTCGCTGGCTCTTCGAGCAATAGGGTAATATACATTCGAGCAATGGGGTAATATACATTTCACTTTCAGTGACATCACTAGGTTACTTGGTAGCAATTTTTTGGAGCTTAACCTTTGACTTTTTCCAGTTTTTTTCCTTCAATCTAATATTTATAAATATGATTTCAGTATGTGTGAGTGTTACTTTGATTAACATGTCCAACATCAGTAATTTTATTTACCACACTCAAAAAATAATAAAATTATCATCTTTTCTATATTCAGTTACACAGCTTCAGATGCAGGACCCTTGCTGGGCCCGCTCGACTGTTGGAAGCGAGGGTATGACGCTGAGGGCAAGGGGCACAGTACTTTGGGGTACTGAGGGACGAAGGACAAAGGCTATGTGCAGATGGCACGGAGGGCAAGGCGCACGTAGCAAAGGGCCACGGATGGCAAGTTACGAAGCATCGGAGAATTCGGGGGCCAAGAGACACGATGGAAGTGGATGTGGCCCAGTGCAGCGGGACACGGAGGCAATGGGCACAACGCAAGTTTACAAGGGGACCAAAGGGACATGAAGGGCAAGAAACACATGGCAGAGAGGCATGGGGGAGCGGGTATGAAACGCAGCACAGTTGAACACGAGACAATGGGCACAACCCGTGGGAACCCGGGGGCAAGGAACACAGCGTAGGGATACAAAAAGCCAAAGGGACATGGGGAGGTAAGGAGCACAGCGCAGGAAAACACCTGGGCATGAGGTACATCGGATGGGGACACGGAAGCAACGGGCACAGCGAAGGCGGGCATGGGGACCATAAGTCACAACGTAGGAGGACATGGGGGACACGAGGCACCGCGCAGAGGGCACGAGGGCACGAAGGACAGCCTAGGTAACACGGTAGGCAAAGGGCACAGCATTTGCCGTCGTGTTTTTCCCGCTGTCTTTGTATGAACACGATTTTTTTCAAAAAGGTTACCAGTGTTTAAAAATCCCAATTTATACGTTACATTATTATTAGTCAACAGGTAACAAGAATTTCAAAGCCTTGTGTTTGTCGAGTGTCGCCTAAGCAAGTGTCGGGGGAACAGAGTGGTGCGTGACACCACGCAAGGTCAGTGACGCCCCATCATTCGATGCGCCGTCGTGACATAATGAAACATGGAATCTTACCTGTACCGAGAATCACAACATGGAATCTTACCTGTAACGGTAATCACAATACCTCTGTTTGCCAGAATTGGGTAAAATTATGTAAACAGATATTTTTTCCAAATACTTTGTTGAAATTCATCTCTTACAACGTTGACAAAGTGATTGACAGATGTATTTAGATACTTTATCTTGCTCAACGGTGCTGGGTAGGTTACGGAAACGTCTTCACGGCACAGAAGTATTTGCAGTCGAAGTTTTTCGAATGTGCAGCACCAGTCGGATATATATGATTAATTTCTGGGGATTGTGGATTCTTCGAACCCATTATCATAGCTGTTGGAACCGACGACATGGCGTCGATGCAGGTGAAATAGCAGGAACCTGCCTTGAACACTTCATCACAGCTGTTGGAACCGACGGCATGTCGTCGATGCAGGGGAAATAGCAACAACCTGCTTCGGACACTTCATCACAGCTGTTGGAACAGACGACTTGACGTGGATGCAGGTGAAATAGCAACAACCTGCTTCAAACACTTCATCACAGCTGTGGGAACCGACGGCGTGACGTGTGTGCAGGTGAAATAGCAACAACCTGCCTCGAACACTTCATCACAGCTGTTGGAACCAACGGCATGACGTCGATGCAGGTGAAATATCAGGAACCTGCCTCGAACACTTCATCACAGCTGTTGGAACCAACGGCATGGCGTCGATGCAGGTGAAATAGAAAGATCCTGCTCCGAATACTTCATCACAGCTGTTGTAACCGACGTCATGGCGTCGATGCAGAGGAAGTGAAAAGGACCTGCATCATCACCGATCTTCAGCAAAGTTTCAACATCTTGCGCAATCTGTATTAACATAATCTAGGTCCGCTACAGCATTATATGCAACCTATGTATTGATTCTATTTAAAATGAAGGTACGTACGACCTGAAGCTTTTGTGATGTATATTGCAGTGGATGTACTCTTTGAAAGGTTGACTTCATAGACTTAACGCTAACAAATATTGTCTGGTTACCATAGCAACCAAACAATACGCAAACTTCCTGATGTTGATTGAAATCGAAATAGATAATAAACTGTGGCTGGACCCTGCGTGCTACATACAGATGCAGATGCGGACACAGTGACAGGGTCTGGCAAGGTCGAAGCTGCCACTGTTGTGTAAACCGTGGCCTTGTCTATCTGGCAAGGTCGCAGCAGCCGCTCTGAGAGAATGAGGAGGCAAGCTGCCACTGTTGCGTAAACAGTGGCATTGTCGGACAAGGAAGTCGCAGCACGAGTTCATGCGGGACATATAGCTGGGGGTTATAACAAGAGACAGTAATGATTGCATTCATTTAAAATGTCGTATGTAGGCAATGTTGAGAGGTTAGTTCTAAGCCATTTTGTTACGTGCAGAAGGGGCCTGCGTGCCCCAGTAACCGATTCTCCAATGTTGAACTGCAGGATGTTTTAGAACAGAGGGTATTAATTGTAAGGTTATGTTGCACTTTCATTAAGGCTGGTTGCCGTGTAATTGGTAAGATGTTGGCCCTAAGCCTATTTGTTACTTATATGCCTTATTGCTAGTATAAGTGCGACATTGTTTCAAGAGGAGTGGCCGAGATTTTGTCCCAGCGAGTGGTGGGCGCTGACGTCACGTTTTATACTATATAAGGCGATGTCACCAAGTAACGAGTGATTATTCACAACCTAACCATGTGAAGGACACGCCGTCATACTCGTCCAACAACCCGCCAGTTTCGCCGCTAAGCCCAACTCTCCATGCCATAGACTTTACAAGTTAGACCACTTTTCATCGTTAGGTAGACACTTAGAATTCGACGACTCTTCAAGATCCAAAGCACTTGGACAGTATCACTTCACCACAGTCTTCAATACTATTACTACATCAGAAAAACAGTAGCATTTAGGAAAGACAGCCGAGATCTACAACGTGCATCGAGTTCGACCCCCTGGGGGTCAGTCAGACGAGCGCACCGCAGGTCGCAGTCGCGGAGGAGCACCATCATCCGGCACTTGGAACATAGCACTGCAGGTCACTGACCCGGGTGAGCGAGTGCTTTGTAACTATATCTACATCTACGTGTTGAAAACTCGATACTACATCCAATCGGTTGTTCGGAGGGTTTTTCCTCCCGTAATTAGGTTAGAGCTGGGGTTTTCTTTTAAGTGATCCTCATGTGTTGTATTAGGATAGCTGATCCTCATGTGTATGAATTAGGATAGCGACCAAGCGTGGTATAACGGAGCTAGAGGCTAGTACACATATATGTATTTGAACTGTCTTTACTGTTTTTCTCTGCACACAGTTGTGCGTAGTATAGATAGGCTGCGTCATCTGTGAGTGGGTAGTAATTTGAAGCCACTCTCAGGGTTTTCTTGAGCATAAATATATTAAGAATTATGTCAATGTTCCCAGTGGTTTCAATTCCCTTCACATAGTAGCAGACGTATGGAAACCCTTTAATCACATATTATCTCCTAGACCCACTCAACTGAATAGCTGTAGAGGGTCATTTTGGGTAAACACCTTAGACCCCTCCTGAGTCGGGCGAACTCACAGCCCGTCGGTCATTGATAAGTATCTATCGGTACAATGATTTGATTGCCTTTGATTTCTTTGAATTGGGGGCACACATCTTGGTGCCCCAAGTGAGGAAGTAATATACCTCACAAGTAACTAGTAAATCAGAGTGTGATTCTCTGTTTCACTGTTTCCATCATTTCCATACAACGCTGCGTCAATGTGTCGGTGTGTAGGCATGTGTACGCATAACTATTGCATCAGGTGGAGTGTAGTGTAGATAGCTCATTTGTGAGTGCAACCAGTGCAGGCTCAAGGACGGACCAGTCTCTCTCTCTCGCTCCTGGCAAGTGGAGGTGAACATTTTGTATAAGGCTGAAAGAAGAGAGAGGAAGGACTGGCGACTGGTGGCTGCAGGACGTGTGATTTTGTTAATGAACAACCAAACTCAGTTGAGATCGTGTATTTTAAATGAAATACAGAGAGACAGAGAGATGTAGGTCACAATCGAAAGACAAATATAACCGGGAAGAGCTGCACTGGCGGTAAACACGTATAAGGTGAGAAAGTTAGCGGAACGAACGACTCGCCAGCCAGCAGGACCGACAGCTTTCGCCGGTAGCGCTTTTGCTTTGCCGCTGCTTAGTGCGTTTTCTTTTAAGCAAAGACATTAAAGTGAAGTGTGAATGTATTTAGAAAATACATTAAAGTAAAGTGTGAAATATATATTAAAATATTAATAGATAGTTAAGTGGTGAATAGTGTCATTAAATTTTTATCAAATATGTAGCAAACATAAAAACGATTGATAGTTTATGAAAGATTCACGACGGTTGAGTAAATCGTTGGACGAGTTGGTACGTGATAGTCTGGAACAGTTGCAAGACAACACTCGAGTATCGAGTAGGCTTAGAGATAGCAGACGTGGTGGACAGACTTCGTTTGAGACGTGTGAGTGGAAATCGTCAGAGTGAATTGTTGGAACGAGTGGACGCGATGTAGGTTCCGGTTCCACCCCAGATTAACTTGATTCAAGGGGATACGACGGAGGGAAAGCGACCACACAGCATGGTACGCAGGGTCCTCCTCCATAAGAGCAAATGGGAAAGATCAATAAACAATTCAGACTGAACCTCCATCCCTCAGTGGGGGATGCGAGGGACACTCTGTTAAAATTTGATACTTTGGCCGATCTCCTGGAAGTCCCAAAAGATAATTTCGAAACGTTACAAACTGAGTTTCTGAAGACATATAAAACGTCAACTCAACTGTCTTTGCGAGCAGCCGCACAAGAGTTGTTGTCAGTAAACGTAATCCCTGTAAATGAAGCCACAGCGCGGAATCATGCCCGCTTAATCGAATCAATAAAAAAAATTGTAGACTTTTATTATGGGCGACCAAATTTTGCTGTCGCAGCGGACCAGCGCTCAGGGAAGAAAGTTCTCGTTGATGCGTTGTACGTACTTTTGATGGCGCCACGATTGACTGAGTCTGTGTATAATAAAACTATGCGTGACGCCGCTGCAGCTACTACGACTATAACCTTGAAAGAAAATGTATTTGACAAGGTAGGCTCGATGCCGGGACGGACGGATGCGTACGAAAATAGACAAGGGGCGTTCCGGACTTTCAGTGTGCAGGAGGTTTTGAGACAAACATTGAATGACTCTAATGATGAGATGACTGGAGAGACGATGGATGTTATGGGAATAAATGCAATCCTGCAAGGTCCAGGGAGTTACCTGCAGGACAGGCCGGGTCGAGATAATATAGTTTACAACCCAGGTCGCCGTGTGTTTCCTTCACGGTCTGGTGGTGGTGGTGGTGCAAACAGTAGAGGTATGTCTCGTGGTAGAGGATACCCTCGAAGAGATTCGGGATCAAGGTCCTCCTCAGTAAATATGGTTGGTGGAGATACAATTAGTCAAGACACGGAGAACCCGCGTGTGGAGATAGTCCCTTATGAGGGAGAGCCAGAAGAAGGCCTTGAAGCAAATCAGGTGCGATATTCGGAAAGGAGATGTATCAAGTGCAAAGGCACGGGACATACCCTGGACGACTGCCGAAATGCTCCAAATCAACACGTGGAGTGTTTCAGCTGCGGCAGGTTGGGGCTTTTTGCGATGAGATGACCCGAAAAAAATAACCAAAATCTAGTAAAAAGTCCGAGAAAGGCTTCTTTTCAAGGAGTTCCGGCACATGGGAGGCCCAGCCAGCCTTCACTACCCCTGATGTCTCTGTTAGTTCGATGGAAGCTAATTGCCTCTCTAAAATGGGAGAGCAACATTCAGCGTATGCTTCCCAGGGTACCGTAGCGGGACTGATCACCTCGTTACATGGTACGTCAACGGTTAAGCCTCTGGATGATCTTGAGAACCCTTTGTCAGTAGCAGGGGTCGACAGCCCCAGGGATGAGAGTGAGACTGTGACTGGTGAGGGCTGTGGCCAGTGTTGTGTGTTACAACAGCAAGGTGGTAACGGTGTGAAGAGTAGAAGTCACCGTCTGTTGGTGGTAGATAACCAAGCTGTGTACTGCTCTTCAAATTCAGAAAAATAAATCCGGATTCCAATGGTCACCATGTGGGTAAATGGTCGGAGTGTGCGTGGTTTGTTAGATACGGGAGCCGGTAAGACAATCATTAAGGCTGGAGTGCTTGAGAATGAGTGTAGGTCATTGACCCCATGGGGTGCCCGACTGACTGACTTTAACGGACAAGCCCTACCCGTGTTGGGTACACGAAACATTCAAATTTCAGTAAATTCAAATGTGTGTAACTCAAAAGCGAGCGGTTCGTCCAATCCAGCCCCTCAAACGAAAAACCAAGTATCTTTCACCAATCAGGTGGTCGTAATTGATAAATGCCATACAGCTCATTATGAGCTACTGATTGGTACGGACTTATTGGACAAACACCGTGCGAAAATCGATTTCTCTAACAAACTCTTAACAATAGAAATTAACCACAAAACATATAACATCCCCATTAGTGACTTGAATCAAATCCAGTTAACATACAACACCAACACCATAGCAGAACACAATAAATTTCTTCGCATTGACTCTACAGTTACTCCCATTACTTCAAACAAAACAAAGACAGAGCTTGTTGTGCATGCCGCCCACACTTTTGAGATTGGACCACTCGAACAGCGATTAGTTCGCGTCCATACAAAAATTCGCGACGGTGAGTACACAGTTCATTGCGGTTCAGCGGACTCTGGTCTGCTGGTGTCTGAGGCTCTGATGAAAATTAAAGAATTATCAGTACTGCTGCTATTGCTAAATGCCTCTCCTATGGACTTGAAGGTGCTTAAAAGAACGCGACTGGCCGTATTGACTCCGTTGAGAGATTTGGAATATTACTCTACCGGATGGGCTCTAGGAACGTGCATCGAGAACGCTCATTTGATATCCATCGAGGAAGTGCTACAAAAATTGCGCGCAGCATCCCTGCGTGCGAAGCTAAGCGAATACGATTTTTTTTAAAAGGAGGATCAAATTCTTAAGACATCTTGTTAGTCCCGAAGGGATCCAGATGCATCCGGATCACCTGGACGCCATCAGGATCTATCCAACTCTCACGAGCGCAGACCAATTCAGGCTATTCCTCGGGCTGCTGAGTTACTTGAGGAGTTTCGTGTCAGAGTTCTGACGTATTGCAGACCCGTTAAACAAACTGCTAAAAAAGGATCAACCATTAGTATGGAAGACCGAACAGCAGGAATCCATGCAAATGTTAAAAGAATGTTTGATGAAGGCACCGGTGCTCAGTTTCCCAAATTTTTCCGTGCCATTTTACATGTTTACCGATGCGTCAAATGTCGGACTGGGAGCTGTATTGACGCAGCCCGATTCGAACAGTAAATTACATCCAATCTCGTACTCATCAAGATCTCTGTCAGAGACAGAACGTCGTTATTCCACTACCAAGAGAGAAGCCCTAGCGGTTCTATGAGCCCTCAAGATTTTTCGTTACCTGGTGTACGGCTACGAAGTCACCATATACACAGATCATTGTCCACTGTCGTTTCTGTTCAGAAAGTGCTTGCCAGAAGTTGCGCTGGGCAGGTGGGCGGTATTGACACAGGAGTACAGTCCAAAGGTGGTGTATGTGAAGGGCAAGTTAAATAACCTAGCCGAGGCATTGTCCCGCACTCCTTACAGTCTTCCAGCACTGGAGAAGAATGGTGAAGATCTGAAAGAAATAGCCGATAATTAAGACTACGAAGAATTGCCGTCACACATCGGAAGCGTACAGAAAGGTAAAACTCTTCCCAAGATTCTAAAGGAACGAGTCCCTACACTGGCCTGGACGGTAGAAGAATTGGTTAAAGGGCAGAGAAAGGACCCACAGTTAGCCACATACATTACACACTTAACTACTGAAACACCCATCACAACACATATAGGCTCTCCAAAGGATTTGGAGAGTTACATGTTAAGTAGCAATATTCTGCATCGACGTATCACTATACAAAGGTGCGGCAAAGAGGCCACATACTGGACTGTGGTCGTACTACAAACATTAATCCAAAGAGCTGTATTGTTATGCCACGATTAATTCTAGTTCGGACATCTCGGGGTGGACAAAACCCTAATCAAGCTTCGGACTCATTTCTACTTCCAAAACATGGTCACTTTGGCCACTCAAATAATTAAATGTTGCGCGGAGTGTCTGAGGTACAATCATTTGCCTGCTCAGACCACCCCTGTCCGAACTTACCTGTTGCCACAAAGACCGTGGGCAGAGGTATGAATGAGCATCATGGGACCGCTCCCAATCACTGGTTCAGGTAATAGGTACATTCTCACATTTGTCGACTTTCTCACACGATACTTAGTGACAGTACCGATCCCTGACAGATCATCTGAGACCGTTGCGCGTGCCATCAGAGAACAGTTGTTCGCACATTACGGTGCCCCGTCAAGACTTATATTCGATAATGCATTGGAGTTCCTTAGCGAGGTGATGAGGCACCTGTGCGAACATTTCCACGTCAAAAAGGTGAACATTACCCCGTATCGAGCAGCCGCAAACGGGACCATGGAAAATAGTAATTTCTCAATTGCAAAATTGTTGCGTATTTATTGAGGAGAGTTCTCTCCAGAATGGGACTTGTTTCTTCCCGAAGTCATGATTGCCATTAACACCGCGTTTAACAACAACATTGGTGATAATCTTCATTATGTTTTGTTCGGTTACGACCGGAAACACGTAACTTTGTGGGACGGTCCAGAACCGTTTGAGCCTCTGTATAGCTACGAAGACTCGGGCATTCGCGAGAGACAGGCCAAAATGGCTCATGCATTCGTCAGAAATCGAATGTACCAGGAATTGCTCAAATACCAACAGAAACACAACGTGCGAGCCAAAGATCGCAAAAAAAATTGTTCTGAACCAGAGAGTCTACGCCAAATATCATCCAAAACCAACAGAATATCCAAAGCTGCCACCCAGATGGGAAGGACTGTTTGTGATCACCAAAATACATTCACCGTACAACTACACCTTACATCACGTCATTTTAGATAAGATTCGCAAAGTCTATTTAGATGATATTTTGCCATGTTACCCACCTCGTGTGCAGCGAATTCGTCGAGGTTACGAGGAAGACGGGTATGAGAGGTAGGACGAACCAACCGCAGGAGTTGACAGCGAGGAGGAGGGCACATCTGTTCCCAAATATCTTGCAGCTCAGGACACCCCTGTAGGTGTAGATGTGCCGGTAGTGGAAGCCCTGAATAGGCCTCCATTCGCACGTGATCCAATTGTTACTCGTTCACAGCGAATTCCAGACGACGAACAGGTTTCACTCCGCTGAGGAAACCTGTACGGCCGTCTTGTAAATAAATATAATCAACATCTGTAGAATAATTCTTATGTACCCATATCGTTTGTTATCTACGGTATAGTGTGTAGGTTAGAATTAAGACAATGTTTTTTTTGTTTGTAGGCAAAATGTTGGTCCTCCAACTCATGTCTCTGCTGCTTCTGGTGCTGCTTCCTTTTGGGGCGCCCGTCGCTCCAAGCCGGGGAAGTAACGAGGGGGCAGATGATGTGGTACATGTGCCAGGAAATGGTGTGATCGTTTCGACCGGTGGTACTGTGACTTTCGTGCAAGGGCAGTTGGTCGTGCGGTTGGAGTATCACACGAATCTTTCGTCGCACGATCAGCAGCTGATCTGTTCAAAAGGGCCGTACGATTGGTCGACGCGTTGGGATTGTTATCAATGACCAAGGCCCGTCAGGCGGCGGTCCTTGATGCAGTCCATGCAATGTTATACCATTTCCAGGTGTTGCTGACACGCGCGGGCCAAGAGGTGCTGCGTCGTCTCAATTCCCTTTCGCTACGTGCGTTGGAACGAGAGTGGCGGAGAAAGTTGGGTCGCGATAAGGCAAGGATGGCAAATGCAACCAAGGGACAAATTAGGCTGACGTCTATGTCGAGTAGTGTAGTCGGAGAGACGGAGGATCGGTACCCGCAGGGGGAAGAGACAAGTAATGTTGATAGGAAGAGACGAGGTTCGTTGAATATTGGCGGTGACCTGTTAAAATCGGTGCTAGGAGTGGCAACGCAGAAGGACATTGAAGATTTGAGGGATCATTTCGCAGATGCAAGCCAGGGTGTGATAACTTCCATCCAAAATATAAACGTAAACTTCCATCATATCCAGGCCACTCTTACCACACTTGTTGATCAGGCCACGGCAGCCCAGGTCGTACTCGAGAGGTTCCAATAACAGTTCAGTGAGTTGGACCTGCATGTAACCGTCACAAACGGCGTCATGAATCTTCGGGAAGGTATTCAGTACCTCCTCCTAGTGTCCATGGACGCCGATGTTAAGGCTGACCTTTTGAGGTTGGGAGCAGTGCCAGAAATTCTGGGATACGATCAATTAAGAGCGCTTACGGATGAGGGTATAACCTTATTCAAGGACGCCTATTCGTTCCCGTACGCCTTTTCCGAGAGAAACTTTACAAACGTACTGTCGACGCTTGAGTTAAAACCAATGATGGAGGACGAGACTTACGCTCTAATCCTACCCTTCGTTTCAAAACAAAATATGTCATTAGCCACGCTAGCAACGTTTCCAGTGGAAGATCCGGACACAAACCAAACTTAATTGATTAGCAACTTAGCCATCAACGTGGCTATAACGAGCGACAGGAAGACGTTTATAGAGAACCTTGATCTGGGGAGGTGTACGGTGAGGGAAGACAAATATGTATGCTCACCTACAATACAACTGAGTGTAGAGGCAAACCCTTCTTGTTCAGTAGAGAGCTTGTTAAATATCTCACAACTTCATTGTGGGATGGAGCACATAAACCTTACCCGCGTGCTAACTCGACAGATGGGTCGGATTTGTTACTTGTTCATACCCCGACCGGAATGGGCAATGTTGGAATGTCATGATAAGAGTTTTGAACCACAATATGTGGAGTTGAAGAACGCTTATGTATGCACGCCCATGCTCATTGATAGCACCATCTTTCAGTATTTCCACTGTGCGTCAAGAGTTCGTCACCATGATAAGCAAGAGACTAGACCCGATTTCCATTCCACGTATCCGGCTGCCAACTTCGGGGCCGATGCCAATACTAGACAGCATCCTGAGGGAACTCTCAAATATCAAAATTACCATTAATAGCACGGCGGATGTAGTCGATGTGAGAACGTTAGTGGCGATACTGTTAGTATTAGTTGTCGTTAGCTACCTAGCAATGAAGTATTATAGGCGGCGCAGGCGGCCTGACACGACTTTTTCACCAAATTGTCATTCTTCTCACAGGACACCCAGACCGTTCCCTGCCCCATCCCCTCCGCCTGCCCGACCTTATTTGTACCCATTAAATGATTTTGTACTCTACAACCCTCCCAGGTCCACTCTGATCCCGTTGAAACTTATGTCCACAGATGAATGTCGGGTCGATGTGGAAGCAGTAGGAGGAGTCGCCCCAGAGACTGGTGAGAGGCGCGGACTGGATGACCCCGTTTTTGCGCCTCATGTTGCTGCCCGCTCACATTTGCACAGCGAAATCGATTGTGCTGGCCTCCGCTCCATCACGAACAGCCACACTCAGTCGAAAGAAGAGTTGGATGTTGGACCCGTTGAGCCGTTTTACATTATATGATCTGTCTAGCACCCACACGCGTCGGCCTGTCCCGGGCTGTCTCAAACAGCCAGAATCAAGGTCCGAGGGGAAGGTGTGACTGGACCCTGCGTGCTAGATACAGATGCAGATGCGGACACAGTGACAGGGTCTGGCAAGGTCGAAGCTGCCACTGTTGTGTAAACAGTGGCCTTGTCTATCTGGAAAGGTCGCAGCAGCCGCTCTGAGAGAATGTGGAGGCAAGCTGCCACTGTTGTGTAAACAGTGGTATTGTCGGACAAAGAAGTCGCAGCACGAGTTCATGCGGGACATATAGCTGGAAGTTATAACAATAGATAGTAATGATTGCATTCATTTAAGATGTTGTATGTAGGCAATGTTGAGAGGTGGGTTCTAAGCCATTTTGTTACGTGCGGAAGGGGCCTGCGTGCATCAGTAACCGATTCTTCAATGTTGAACTGCATGATGTTTTAGAACAGAGGGTATTAATTGTAAGGTTATGTTGCGCTTTCATCAAGACTGGTTGCCGTGTAATTGGTAGGATGTTGGCCCTAAGCCTATTTGTTACTTATATGCCTTATTGTGGCCGGGATTTTGTCCCAGCGAGTGGTGGGCGCTGACGTCACGTTTTAGACTATATAAGACGATGTCACCAAGTAACGAGAGATTATTCACAACCTAACCATGTGAAGGACACATCGTCATACTCGTCCTACAGCCCGCCAGTTTCGCCGCTAAGCCCAACTCTCCATGCCATAGACGCTACAAGTTAGACGACTTTTCAACGTTAGGTAGACACTTAGAATTCGTCGACTCTTCAAGATCCAAAGCACTTGGATAGTATCACTTCATCACCGTCTTCAATACTATTACTACATCAGAAAAACAGTAGCATTTAGGAAAGACAGCCGAGATCTACAACCTGCATCGAGTTTGACGCCCAGAGGGTCAGTCGGACGAGCGCACCGCAGGACGCGGTCACGGAGGAGCACCATCATCCTGTACTTGGGACATAGCACTGCAGGTCACTGACCTGGGTGAGCGCATACTTTGTCACTATATCTACATCTACGTGTTGATAACTCGATACTACATCCAATCGGTTGTTCGGAGGGTTTTTCCTCCTGTAATTAGGTTAGAGCTGGGTTTTCCTTTCAAGTGATCCTCATGTGTTGTATTAGGGTAGCTGATCCTCATGTGTATGTATTAGGATAGCGACCAATCGTGGTATAACGGAGCTGTAGGCTAGTACACATATATGTATTTGAACTGTCTTTACTGTTTTTTTCTCTGCACACAGTTGTGCATAATATAGATAGGCTGCGTCATCTGTGAGTGGAAAGTAATTTGAAGCCAGTCTTAGGGTTTTCTTGGGCATAAATATATTAAGAATTATTTAAATGTTCCCAGTGTTTCAATTCCCTTCACATTGTAGCAGACGTATGGAAACCCTTTACTCACATATTATCTCCTAGACCCACTCAACTGAGTAGCTGGAGAGTGTCATTTTGTGTAAGCACCCTAGACCCCTCCTGGGTCGGGCGAACTCATAGCCCGTCGGTCATTGATAAGTATCTATCGGTACATGATTTGATTGCCTTTGGTTTCTTTGAAATGATCGGACGGGCACAAAGCGTTTATCGTTCAGGATGAGCTTTTATCAACAAATATTCTCATTTACTCATCAGAAATACCTCGCGACATATTTGATTTGGGAGTAAATTTAACATAAATACATGCCCTAAGTGAGTCTACATTTCTGACACAATTT
>SDVV010014066.1:0-14909 GCA_016164225.1 Gammarus roeselii | reverse complement strand
TCATCCAAACAGGTCTGTACGCCATCAAGAACACCCACATTTTACTTTACTCATCATCCAAACAGGTCTGTACGCCATCAAGAACACCCACATTTTACTTTACTCATCATCCAAACAGGTATGTACGTCATCAAGAACACCCACATTTCCCTTCACTCATCATCCAAACAGGTCTGTACGCCATCAAGAACACCCACATTTCACTTCACTCATCATTCAAACAGGTCATACGCCATCAAGAACACCCACATTTTACTTTACTCATCATCCAAACAGGTATGTACGCCATCAAGAACACCCACATTTCACTTCACTCATCATCCAAACAGGTCTGTACGCCATCAAGAACACCCACATTTTACTTTACTCATCATCCAAACAGGTATGCACGCCATCAAGAACACCCACATTTTACTTATCTCATCATCCAAACAGGTCAGTACGCCATCAAGAACACCCACATTTCACTTCACTCTTTATCCAAACAGGTCTGTACGCCATCAAGGACACCCACATTTCACTTCTTAACCATAACTGCTTCTTAATTTATCGTAACTCCAATTACTTGATTCAGTTCATGGCCCACCATCGTAACCTCTCATTTAACATCAATGCCGAGCTTTCTCGTGTTCTACCTCCCTCCATACCCGACTTTCTCGGAATTGCCACACTGTAAATTCATTCGGCTTTTAATTTAAAAAAATTGCTGCACTAAACACCAGCACATCCAACTTCCTGTTCAAAAACAGCGCGCTAATACTTTTTCTCTTGGACCAAACCCTGCCTTGCAACTTAACTCATTACAGATTCAAGAGATACGGTTCGGAAACGCCCTCACCTCTGTTGTTCCTTCTTTTTCTTGCTTAATTACATGGTGGATTTACAACGACAGCGGGTCACCAGGCCAATCACTTTACCCTCATTAGACGTATTTTTCGGCATGTATCGGAAGGTATGACAGTAACATACCCTGAGGTATATCATACTCCAGTAAAGTATTATTACAACAAAAACATATCAAAATGAACAGGCACAGCATGCGACCTTCTGTTGTCAGTCCAGACCGAAACATATGCCTTCCAAGCCTCACCTCTTCTTATTCCTGCCTTCTCTCTTTCTCCCAATCTTCCCGGTCTCACATGTTTCCCGTCACCGCTAAAAGTCCCCTGACTTTACTTTCCTTCGCCTGCCAAGCTTCTCGCCTGTCTGACCAAATTAGGTTCATAAGTTACGGTAAGAAATGTTGCCAGGAATTGACTCTGGAATTTAATGCGCACGATAGAAAAGACGGATATATTCGAGTAACCGCCACAGGCCACGTCTGGGGTCATTGGAGGGATAGTTAACAAGATTTGTTGATGTTAAGTCGTCTACCGATGTTACACCAATGATGGGCCGATGCAAGACGAGGCACAAGCTTTCAAATTTCCACTTGTGGCAAACTGATCGAAATGCCTTGGAAGGTATCAACGCATCAATAAGTTTTTATATCATGAACCAGTCAATTGAAGAGGGGCAGGCTACTAGCCACACTTTCCGTCTCCACCTCAGGTTATGCGCCTGCTAATGCGATTCAGTAAGTAGGGGATCGATGAACATATGTAGACGTCTCACAACTTTACGTTCACCCCTATTTACTAGCTGAATTCTCCTCTTACACCGGGGGCGCATCATTTGCAAACAGTAATTATTTGACTCAAACTCGCATTTGCCTCCCAAACCACTCTCTTTATATACTCATTGCATAACAAGCGTGACATTACGCAGCCTTTTCTGAATCTCACTCCTGCTGAAAACCATCCGTTAATTCACTCCCTTCCCATACACACGCCCAGCTTTATTATAAAATTTCCGATTCACTGAAATTCATCCTAATAAAATTAGTTCCGATGGAACTCACCGGCTGACTTCATCGTTAATGTGAAGTTGAGAAATCGATTTATGAGGTGATTAGATCATATTTTTTTTTATCCTTAACATATTCTGTATAATTTATTTATATAGTTGGCGTATATTTCATTGTTTAGAGCACATACAAGATTACATTCTACACAAAAACTTTGACCGCGCCTGGAAATGTGTGATTGATCTATTTTCGTGTAGATAATTGGATAGAACGTGAGTCCTGGAACATCCAACGAAATATTCGGCGCTGCTTGACACAACCCCCGAAGTGTGACGTGAACATCCCATGAAAAATCGGAATATTCTAAAAGTTTTGGTTACTTCTCATGTTCTCATAAGCTTGATCACAAGGTCAAACTTCATTTTATTCAGTGACCCAAGTAACAGTTGTTAACCATTCAGCTTGGCTTTTCAACTTACTCAACGTTTCAGAATAATGCACCGTCCCATTTCAAAGGCAAGATTCAAGTTGCTTTGTGGGTTCACTGGTCCGATGTGGTTCAATAGATCGATTCAGAAGAGAACTTCTCAAGTACCGTGGTCCTCCATTCTTAGTCCGGCCCTGACCGGAGGACAGGAGAAATTCAGGTAACCTGGACAAAGTTGAAAGAGAAGGAATGGACGAGGCCGACGGATTAGCTATGACAAGAATTATGATGCTCTGACAGGACTGCAGATGTTGTGACAGCAATGCAGATGCTGTGGACTTTAAGGTTGCCCTGAAGCAATTTTTGACCAGTCAATCATTCCAATGGGTTAACATGACAGGGCCTAGATGAAAGCCCTGACATGCCAAGACCTGAGGTAATTTTGTTATGTAGGCCCATCATCATGTCGTAATGAACTAAAATTGGTTGATGCAAAAATATAATCATAAAAATCGTATGTTAAATAGCCTAGTTAAACCTAATGACACTTGCCGTTTATGATCGCTATGATGTGGTAGGGTATATGCGATGTTACTTCTAGTTTTGATTGCTACAGTCTTTACCATTCTGACAGGCACGCGGGATGGTGTATACATTCCATCTATATATTATAATTCACGCAACCGCGGGTATTGGTTGAAATATGGAGGCTAATTAGACAAATTTTACGTAATGCTTCTCACTTTTACTTCTTCTGTTCTTTCTGACAAAAGTGCTTCTTAGACATAAAAACTTTGTGCAATCGAGAAACTTGCCAGCTGCAATAACGCCCAGAAGAGGCCCTCACCTCAACTTTGGCCCCAAGTTCGATCCCAAGTGTGTGTAAAGCAAACAGAACAGGCCTCAACAGGCCTCAATCTTGGGTTGAATTGACTCAAGTTGAGGCATCTTTCGTCTGGCAGCGACAATAATTACTAATAACGTGTGATGCGGCAAAGCAATAAATGATAACTTGAGTCATAACTCTCATAACTTGACGGCAAGAGCCATCTGACAGCAACTGGTACAATGTTGACATGGGGTGATGTCACGTGGTAACATGACATGGCCTAGTGTGATTCGTACTTTCTTTGCGACTGCTTTGGTATTTCTGATAGGGGGCTTGATAGCTGGTTTGAGTGACGCGGCATCTTATCTATACAGTTGCTCCTTACATAAACGAACTGTAACTATCAATTACAAATATTTAATTGAGACACTTCGCAGGTGAAGATATAAACTTAACCACAAAAAGGCTGGTCAGCCGTTTGATAAGAATTGTCTAATAATGAATATCTGGTTTGCGTGGTCCGCTAACCTCTCTTGATAAGAATGGCTAATAATGGTCCTCTGATAATCGTGATCCTCTAATCTGTTTTGATAAGAATTGTTATGTAATAGATATCTGATAAGCGTGATCCTTTAACCTGTCAGTGTTGGGCAAGACACAATATTTAGAACATCTGTTTATGAAATAGAAGTTCTTACAAATTAGTCCAACCAAGTGTTGAGATGGTGTTTGTACCTAACATTGTACTTCCTACAATATACTACAAATGTTAATCAATATTAATTCAGAAAACCTACTCCTCCTCGTTATTAACTAAGCTGATATGAGAGGAAATGCACTCTGAAATAAATTTGTTTTTATATTTGGGAATGGAATGTAGTGTTAGAGTCTTTTTTTGCATCACTTTTTCTTTTTTTGATACTAAATAATTGCCTTGGCCTATGGTTTATAATAATGTATAGGCTGCGGCCTGGAATAATGAAGTTTACAGAAGCGATTTAATTGAAGAATTGCGTGAAATATGGGATAAGCCCATTTTATTACCAATAGAAGCTTATGAGTTTAATAAGACATTGAACCAATGAAACAGATCAGAGAATTTGATGAAGACTCTCTAGATTACCTTGCACATTATCTTAAACGAAAAATATACATACTGCGAATAGTATTTCGGTAACTCCTGATTTTTTTTTTTTTTTATTATCACAGAATCTTTCATCTTGCGGTGAGAACACGTGAACTTTAATAGCTGCTCAACTGGCCTCAATGAGGAGCAGAATGTCGTTCCAGATAAATGGCAATCCAATCTTTTAAATGTAATACGAGACAGAACACTACAGGCATTATGCTTATGACTTTGGATGTACTAGTGACAGCCGTAGCTAGTACATACAACGTTGTGCATTGCCTATGTCTGGCATACTGCAGATGCATCGTTCAAACTGAACGAAATCAGCCTAATGCTTGACCCATTAAAATACAGTAAATTAGCCTCTTTCTTCGAATATCCTCATCAATATCTACCCAACAACTCCTAGCACTTGATAAACTGGGTCGGCTGCCTCAAGTCAAGGAATGAATGCTCTATAATCAATGCATGCCAGTTTTTGTGGAAAGAACGTGACGGGCGGAGAGCTATTAATCTTAATTCTCCTATTCTCTGGCCGCCGCCATTTCACTAAGCTCAGTTGAAACTGAGTTTCAGAAGCAGCGGGCAGACAAATAACTGAGAAGTGAAAGGTTGTCTCAGATGTTTTATTGTAGGAGCGTCTCATCGTGAAGTTGTTCGTCTTATGTGAAATTGAGCAACTAAGAAGTCGAAAAAACAGTTATGTCCTACATCGCTTTCTGAAATATACACAGATGGGAACAGTGCTTACTAGAACATCGCTACACAGAGACAAATCTTTCATAGAATTACACGAAGATCGTTAGACACGAATAGAGTATAAACTAATATGAGTAAAAAGAACCACGTGGTGCACTACATGGCTCACATCTACGTGCGTGTTGCATAATCCTACGTAAGATGCCCTGATCATCTCTCCATGTTTGCACTGACACCGATAAAGGCCACCCACCGGTATTAAAGGCCACCCCCCGATATTAAAGACCACCCATTGGTATTAACAGAAGTTTCTGGTTACATAAACTTTGAACATTTAACAGGTTGTAATAAAATTTAATTCGAGCATAAGATCACTCATAGTGACAGTCATTTACAATCACGATTATCACCATATGAAGAATTTGTGGAGTAATTGTAATCCAAAATTTTACACCGATCGACGAACAATTTTGTATTAAAAACGAAATGAAACTAAAAAAATATACACGTTGCAATTGTACCCGCAATATCGCGAGAGGGTATTTTGAATTTATTGTACAGTAGCGTCAAAAATTTGATTCGTCACAGAAAAAACGCAAATAGTCATTTCAGCTGTTAAGTTGTTAACGTGACTGTGAATTCCATTATTTATTTGTGCCCCCAACCCATCACATGAAAATATTTTAGAAACATTTATCATTACTTGCAAATATATAACGGAAAAAGATAATTGAAGAAACGTTAATCTAAATTAGTGAATGAATTTTCATTCACAGCTATACACACCTATAAAGATTGCCTCCCGAGCACCTAGCGCTTCAAATTAAACCGCTCGTCATCTGCAGGTCTCAAAGAAAATAATCATTTCCCTTAGAGCAGCGGAGAGGAGAGAGCCAATCTTGTCTCGGGTATTGCCTTTAGATTGAATCTCCTCAATTTGCCCAACTGTACTGAACGAAAAAAGCAGGCTGCAGACAGGAACGCAGATCATTGAGCTGCAGGGATTAAGACCGGCATACGAGACTGGGGAGGAAGAGAGGGCTATAAGCTGCAGGGAGGAAGACAGGTCTATGACCTGCAGGAAGGATTGCAGGTTTATGAGATGCATGGAGAAGGACAGGTAGGTCAAAGAATTGCAGAAGTGAAAGCAGGCAAATGAGCTGCAAGGAAGGAAGACAGGGCAGTTAGATTCATTGACAAAGGCAGGTAAAAGTCTGCTGGAGGAAGTCAGGCCAATGAGCTGCAGGGAGGAAGCAGACCAGTGAGCAGCATGGAGGAAAAAAACTTTTGTACTGCAGGTATAAGTCAGTCCTATGAGCTGGCGGTCGGAAGGTAGCAGTACGAACTGCAGGAAGTGGAGCATATATATCCTTGGGCATCAGGAAGGAAGGCAGGCAATTAATATGTTGTGAGGAAGCCAGGCTTATTCTATTTGCTGAGAGGCTGGTAGGCCTATGAACGACAGGGATGATTGCCCTGGTCTAGACCTAAAATGAATGAATATCAAACCAACGGTAGTGAATACAAGAAAATGTGACTTACCTATTCCCCAAGAGAGAAGAAATTCAAAGTTTAACCATCGTCGCGCATTTATTGAACATGATCATATACACTCTTTTCAGTTTTCGTATCCCGCCCATCGTCCATTATTTTAGCGACGATTTATTTCATTAAATGATTTTCTGGTTTATTTTAAAGAAAATTACTTCCTAACCTTTTATGTTCACAATTCGACCTTTCTCGATAACGTTTGAATGTATCATCGCCTAAGCATGAGACCACGTCCTCACATGATAGAACTTTCTATATATGTTCAAGGAGGCACTCTAACTGCATTCATATATCGTGGTATTTCAGATACCATTTACATGTTGAACAGCATTCATCTTCACTGAATCATTATATGACAAACTGGCTCGCAGATTATACTGTAAATACTGTACAAATGGAACAACACAAAATTTTCTGAACATGAAACGAACACTAGTTAAGTACAATATTACCATATATTGTCACCACGTATAACGCAAGCTTATACTTTTGGAATAAGTGTTTTACTTGAGAACCTTACCTCTGGCCTAGATTACTCTGTCATCAGCTGACTGGATGAAGGTCAACACTGGCGGTGATGAGGGCTTCCGGTGTTTGGTAGAACCTCACCTCTGGCTTAGCTTTCTTTGTTATCAACTGACTGGACGAGGGTCAACACTGGCGGTGATGATGGCGTCTGGTGGTAGAACTTTACATCTGGTTCAGATTACTCTTCCATCAGCTGACTGTACGTAGGTCAAGACTGGCGGTGATGATAGCATGCGGTGTTTGGTAGTACCTTACAGCTGGCTTAGATTACTTTGTCATCAGCTGACTGAACGAGGGTCAACACTGGCGGTAATGAGGGCGTGCGGTGTTTTGTAGAACCTTACCTCTCGGTTAGATTTCCTTGTCATCAGCTGACTAGACGTGGGTCAACACTGGCGGTGATGATGGCGTACTGTGTTTGGTCACAGTAACTGTTGGGCTGATCACAATAGGAAAATACATTCTCTATTTCTTTGTCCGAGTTACGGGAGGAAAAGTTAAACAAAATACACATAAGATGTATTGGATTTAGATACGACCAATTCTGTGTCTAGTGTCCACAAAAAGTCAAGTGAACTGGTGGGGCTTGTCAACAAGCAGAAAGAGGTGTGGTGGGGGGTTAGGCGGAGCTAGACGGGGGTGTTGGAGGTAGTAGTCCTTGTTCGGAGGTGAAGGGGGGGATGATGTCAGAGAGGGTGCGGAAGGGTGGCCGGGTAGTATGGAGTGGTGACCAGTGATTGGATGAAGATCATGAAGGGGATTGTGTCTACAAGATGGACCTCCAAAAGATGAAGTGTAAACATACTTTAAGACCGTCAAAAGGCCTTGGGTTATTTACTTTGCGGGCCGTCGCAAGTAAGCGTGCTAGCTAAACGTTGAGCAGTCCAGCTTGTGAAGGAATATTAAGAAAGTCTTGTATATATAAAAGTACCAGCTCTAAAAAGTATGAACTCAAACCAGTGATGAATTTGAGGGAGCTTTTGTAGACGTTGTTAATTATGCGCAATTGCGGGAACATGTTGATATTGATGTAAATTGTGAACAGTTGCGGAAACATGTTGATATTGATGTAAATTGTGAACAGTTGCGGAAACATGTTGATATTGATGTAAATTGTGAACAGTTGCGGGAACATGTTGAGATTGATGTAAATTGTGAACAGTTGCGGGAACATGTTGATATTGATGTAAATTGTGAACAGTTGCGGGAACATGTTGATATTGATGTAAATTGTGATCAGTTGCGGGAACATGTTGTTATTGATGTAAATTGTGAACAGTTGCGGGAACATGTTGATATTGATGTAAATTGTGATCAGTTGCGGTAACATGTTAATATTGATATAAATTGTGAACAGTTGCGGAAACATGTTTATATTGATGTAAATTGTGAACAGTTGCGGGAACATGTTGATATTGATGTAAATTGTGAACAGTTGCGGGAACATGTTGATATTGATGTAAATTGTGAACAGTTGCGGGAACATGTTGTTATTGATGTAAATTGTGAACAGTTGCGGGAACATGTTGATATTGATGTAAATTGTGAACAGCTGCGAGAACATGTTGATATTGATGTAAATTGTGAACAGTTGCGGGAACATGTTGATATTGATGTAAATTGTGAACAGTTGCGGGAACATGTTGATATTGAGGTAAATTGTGAACAGTTGCGGAAACATGTTGTGATTAGCCATCTGGATATTGATACATTCCGTATCGATACATAAACCTCTTTCAGATGAAATAATAACAACATTGTAATCAATTTCAACACAGCCCTGATTATCACAAGACTTTAACTGCTAGTACATTAACAAAAGCACAGATGCTTACCTGATGTTCAAAAGCACTGATGCTCACATGATGTTCAAAAGCATTGATGTTCACCTGATGTTCAGAAAAACAGAACTAAACTAACCATCTTATTTATTACTCGGGTGTTTAAGTGTGTTTCCCGTTAGGTTTCGTCGGAAAGTCACTTCCGCCATTGTTTCATCCGCTCCCTCAATCACAAATCATTTCTAAGCCAACCTCTCAAGAAGTTCACCTACGATTGCAAATTAGTCAACCTTCTTGGCCTATTCTTTGTTAGTCAAGCTGACGAATTAGTTGAATGTTGAATTAAAATGAGGTAGTCATGCCTTCTCTCATGACTAGTCAAGAGTAATCTAAAGTGATAGAATTATCTGACTTACTTTTATTTCGTCAAACCACCTTACTGACCTTAAGTCGTCGGCCGGACTACTCAGTAATGAATATAATATTTATGCGAAGCAGTTTAGTGGAACCAAAGATTGCCAAACACGGAAACCGAGTTGTTCTCGAATCGCACATATTAGGATTTTTTTTTTCGCCACCATACGAATTACCTCTTTCTGGACGGGAGCATATAGAAGAATTCGGAGGGTTTTGTCTGAAGTCTCTGTTACGACCACTTCATCAGGCTTGTTCATAAATTCTGATTCTTAGGGTACGAGTAGTTGAGTGCTGATAAGGAGATGTACACCGTGCACAATTACATTTCTAAGCGGAACGAATCCCAGCAATGAATATCACTCTGGTTCTGGTATTCAACAGGTATGAATCATACTGGGAATGGTCATGATGCATACTGGGAATGATTTCCAGCTGATGATATACATTCTGGGAATTATCACATAAAATTCCTCACAAAATGAAGCTAACATCCAGCGACAATTATTCACCGAAGAGGCCATACACAGATGGTATGGGTCACGTGATTAGTATGATATGCAGGAGGAACTGCTTAGTGTTCCCAGTAGTATCACTCTGTTCCTGAAACTCGTCCCTGCATCCATGGAATGCTTCATTGAGTCAAATTCCAGCCTGGACCAAGGAAGGGTGCAGCATGCAACGGAAACCGAAGAGTGTGGTATCAATGCTCTCACTGTTATAGAGAGTAGTTTGCCAAATCTTTATAATTCCTATTTCAAAATATTTTCCGGGTTATTTGCGTAACCTGGAGCAATTTAGAAAAATCAACATGTTGCTGTCTATAACCCTATTCCGAAAAGGCTATACACAAGCGATGGTTAGTAATGAAGTTTTCCCCACCATATTCTAAATTAGAATTTTACTCATCATCAGTAACCGCAAGAATAAAGTAATATCAACTTTATTTCTTTTTTTATATTTTTGTTGGATAAGGGAGTCGTCTAGTCTTCTGTCACAGCCGATGTGTGACTTTGGATCGACAACCTCCCACTCCGACGCTCTGAGTAGCCCTGTCCGTGGGTTCGATTCCTTTCTAACGCAACAGTTTAGAGCCTAGACCACGGCCCTCTTGTGAAGGGGATTAGGTTCACACTCCTTACATAAGCTGCCCACAATTACAACATCACGGCATTCACTAAAATTTCATAAATTTAATAACACGAGAACATCACCACTAAACTTAGGCGAATGGCAAACTTTTTAAGGCCCAAACAGAAGAAGTGATATATCACCCAAACAGATGGGGATGAAATATCTGAAAATATATGTAGCTCGGCTGTTCATTGACATATCTGTTTTTCCGTTGTTCATGGTGTATATACTGTCCACAAACCGGCACATGTTGTGTTTCTCTTTCACAAATAAAGTTTCATCACCTCATTAGGCCTGAATTCTTAAACAAAAAAGTAAGATCTAATGAACCTTTATAGCTTCATTCCACACTTCATCAGGTCTGACTTCTACAACAAGCAAGTAAGATCTAATTCAACAAAGAATGGGAATAGCTTTAACGATTAACAATATAACTCATCTTTTCATGAGTACAAAATGTCTCATAAATGCATACACTGAGTACAGATTAGGTACGCAGAACGGGCTGAAAACCTCTCATCATGAATAAAGAATCTGAATTACAAATAAAATATATTTTTAACTCTGACTCCGATGGAGTCAGAGTTATCGAGGCCAACCTCGATATTTCAATGAGAGTTCCTTAACAAGTTCATAGAACTAGGGCTCGCGATAAGCTTCTTCGCACAATTGTGATGTTTTGTGCTGGGATCCTTCTCAGATGCTTTGTTAAGTGTTAGTTTAAGTGAATGGGTCTTAGCACATGCAAATGATTCGGTTCATAGTTGAATCAACAAGTTGTCTCACCAACGCGTTCTCCATTTCATAGCACTCATTTTTATTATGGCACCGTCAGTAACACATGAGCTGCTCCAGCTTTTGTCTAAGAATGATTGGGCTTAATTTATTTCTCCCAAGATAACCTATCTTCTCCTGAGCCCACGCCTGCCTCTCTGATGGATTACGCGGTCAACCATCACTTGGCCCTCACGTCCCCTTAGAATCTCAGGCAATAGGATCGCTCTCCCGCGCAGGTCCTGCCTCTCTGATGGACTTTGCGGTCCACCCTCGCTTGGCCCTCACGTTTCCTCAGAATATCAGGCAATAGGATTGCTCCCTGGCACCCGTCCTGCCTCTCTTATAGACTACGCGGTCCACCTTCGCTTGGGCCTCACATCCCCTCACAATATCAGGCAATAGGATCGCTCTCCTGGGCCCGTCCTGCCTCTCTGATGGACTACGCGGTCCAGCCTCGCTTGGTACTCATGTCTCCACAGAATATCAGGCAATAGGATCGATCCCCTGCGCCCGTCTAACCTCTCTGATGGACTACGCGGTCCAGCCTCGCTTGATACTCATGTCTCCTCAGAATATCAGGCAATAGGATCGATCCCCTGCGCCCGTACAACCTCTCTGATGGACTACGCGGTCCACCCTCACTTGGGCCTCACATCCCCTCACAATATCAGGCAATAGGATCGCTCTCCTGGGCCCATCCTGCCTCTCTGATGGACTACGCGGTTCACCCTCGCTTGGTACTCATGTCTCCTCAGAATATCAGGCAATAGGATCGATCCCCTGCGCCCGTCCAACCTCTCTTATAGACTACGCGGTCCACCCTCCTTGGCCCTCACGTTCCCTCAGAATATCAGGCAACAGGATCAATCCATTGCGCCCGTCCAACCTCTCTTATAGACTACGCGGTCCACCCTCGCTTGGCCCTCACGTTACCTCAGAATATCAGGCAATAGGATCGCTCTCATGCGCCCGTCACGAAATACGCTCCAGTGCCTTGGAGACTTTCCAATGAGTTCGCATTAATTTATAGTGTAATGCAATTGTTTTGGTATATGATTTTTTTATCAAAACAATATATCTCTGTATCAATGGAATGTCGTGTAACTCGTTCTCCTCGAACTGCAGTTAAACCGGAAAAAGAATGTAATAACATCGTACACAAATAAATATTAGACCATAATAATATTCGGCAATAAAACCTAGATGTAAAGTGAACGATGTAACACAAAAATGTAGTTATTGCACAATGTAGTGTAGTTATTTCAGAGTGCCCCTATAAGGACATCTATTAGCTGTCGGGCTCGTCGTCAGAATTATCCATAGGTGACTGGTTCGTCGTGACTCAGGGTATCCGCGAAGCCATGCAAAACTCAAACTCAATTATGTAGGGTTTCTACTTTACGAAAGCAAACTGACCATTTCAAGTGATATTGGGCGCTTAGTTATAATTTTCCCGTAGTAACGAAATAGTATAGAAAAATATTTTCTTCAACAGACAGAAAAAAATTGTTTAGGGTAATTTAAATATGCCTGCATGCTGAGGAATACCGAGTCAAATGAACAAAAATTCCCTTCGCGATGTTATGAAAATTATTTTATCATACGATTAATCATATTCTCACCCTAAATTGCAGAAACGAAATAGCACTCAACTATTTCCGTACTCTTCCTTCTACGCTTAACCATATATGCATAGCAGTTGATTTCGAGGCAACTGCAATTATAGTTTCTTTAGTATATATCTTTCATGTCATTAAATGTAAAACTCTCTGAGTAGGTCGACACTTCTAGCAACCAATCGCGGTATATTCTCTCCTCTGTTCGCTACCATTACTCAAAAACATATTCTAGCTTTGGCTTTTGTGCTGGTGGAGTATTGTGTTTCATTGTATGATGTCACTGGTGCGTAACAGCAGTCCTGTACCATACCTTCTGGGTGTATTATACACGGGTTTGTCGTGAATATGTGTTCCTTGGTCCTTCAACATGAGTCCGATCACAACGGTAATTCCTTTTGTCTAATCCATGCATATGCTGGTGATTCCTTTTTGTATTCGTTCCTTAAATGCATTTCGTGTATCACGCAGCGAAATGTGAAAAAATTCTCTTATAGAAAACGTCCATTTACTTGGACCAGATGCACGAGAGCGACGCACAACATATCCCCAATTATTTGTCTCCCAGATGTTTTCAGCTCATGCGGGAGCTTGAATGTACTCAATTGAAAAGAAACCCCAAATCGTGCGTTTGTGGCGGCTGCTCTTTACTACCACAAGCAGCTGGTTCATGACCTGCCCCACGATAACGTTTACTGAATCATGACAACGAAATAGTTATTTACACTTGAGAGGAGCTGGTACTCGCTGCGGTACACCGTCGTAAATGTATATATACATGAGATCATTCCAAATGTGTTGTATATCAGCACACATTTTCAGTGTATCAATGCTCTTGCATCACCGAAACGAATACAACAATTCCAACTCCCCGCAAGCTCGGATCAGATGAAAAAGATTTAGCCCTGTCCCCAAAAAATGTTCTAAAACTCTCCTTCCCTCGCTGTCATTGGCATTCCGCGTCTTGCTTACGTTCCTGCACGATGGGAACATTGCCCCAGCTCTCAACAGTCCCGGGCCCTCGCTCCAGGAATTTGTGATCTCCTTTGGCAGGAATGGCCTCGACTCAAACTCAATCCACGGCTGGTCATATTTGTATTCGTGTTGGAATTGGCAGCCCGAAGAGGTTCGCTCCAAACTAGGAAGCCCGAGTTTGCTCCAAAAGCCTTTGACGTCACTGATGGGAACAGGCACGCAAGAAATCGCAATCTAGCCCGGAAGGAAACTCGATTGCCGACGTGTCGGACATAAGGGTAACCATCATTTTAGGGACAAGTTTGTACTGTACGGCTGTACCCGCCGATTGATTAATCCTGAATAAATTTGCTGTATTGAATGCAAATTCACATCACCGCAATATCAAACTAAAATAGACAAAACAATCATTCACTACTTTACCCTACCAGCCTGCCAACACCTACCACAACCGGGCGCACTCTCCTGAAACTGCCAGCCTGCCAACATCTACCACAACCAGGCGCCATCTCCTGATACTGCCAGCCAGCCAACACCTACCACAACCAGGGGTCATCTCCTGCTACTGCCAGCTTACCAAATCCTGCTACTGCTAGCCTCTTATAATGCCACCGGCCAACTTCTCTATCATCAACCGGTCAAGTCCTTTTACCGCCAGATTGCAAATTTCTACCACTTCCAGCTTGCTAGCTCTTATTACTGCAAGCCTACCAACTCCTGCCACTGCCAGCCTACCAACCCCTGCCACTGCCAGCCTGCCAACTCCTCCCACTGCCAGCATGCCAAACCCTGCTACTGCCAGCCTGCCAACTCCTGCCATTGTCAGCCTGCCAACTCCTGCCAAGCTCGGAGTCTCTTCCGTTTAAAATTAATGGAGCGGAATTAGAAGGATCTTGGGCGATAAATATCAGGGCTTTCTCGACACTAGTCGTAGCGTAGATACTCGATACTGACACCGGGCCCTGATACATGGTTATTGATGCATGTTTATTAGTAGGAAGAAGTGACGAGCGAACCCTGGACTCGTCCACTGAGTTAGCGTCATTGACACCAACACTGTTGAGGGTGCACTGACACTGGACTCGGCCACTGAGTTAGCGTCATTGACACCAACACTGTTGAGGGAGCACTGACACTGGACTCGGCCACTGAGTTAGCGTCATTGACACCAACACTGTTGAGGGAGCACTGACACTGGACTCG
>SDVV010014065.1:0-14910 GCA_016164225.1 Gammarus roeselii | reverse complement strand
GATACACTAAACATAATCGAATACAAATGTAACTAATCTGACAGGGTAAAGCAGACGAGTGAAATCTGAAAGCACATTTGAAATAACATTTGTATGTGAAGGAATTGGGTATACGGTATTTATGTCCAACGTCCCAACATTGATAACAAGGTGCGCGCAGCGCCAGTCCTGGTTACAATAAGGATTTTAATGTTAGACGTCATTTCTCAGACCATGATTCCGTGTGTCGCTCTACAAAAATGTATTAATGTGATCTGATATGTTCTCCCTGATCTCTAACGTCGAAAGCGAGACCTGCATCAGTCGACAAATGTGTCATTATTGCTCACCGTCAGTTTGTTCATATTATATTGGCAGAATTTGTTCACGTAGCATTGCAGTAAATTGGATAACAATGGGAGTGAAATAGCTGTATTTCTGCTTCTCTTGATGCAGGGGAGAACTTTCGCGTTGGCATGTTACCAATGGCATTTTGTCGTCTAGTCTGCTTTGCATCATCTTTGACATCAGTTCGATCTGCAGAAACAATCTGAAAAAGATACTGAATTTCCTCAACAAAATCATGTACAACATCATCTAGCTTAACATCACTCAGAAAGGAATTTGGGTGGATGGATGATAATTCATTTTAAAGATCATCAACACTTTATTTAAGTATTTTATTATTTCTTCATTTGTGGGCTCCATTATTTTTCTCTGCCCTTTTTCATGGTGATAAATTTTGCCTTTGTTATTATTATATATATATCGAGGTTGGCTGAGACAAGGTGACCCAGGGAAAGGGGGTACTCGTGGGACCCGCGAGACTCGGGGACTCGTGGTTTCGGGAACCCGGGGGACTTAGAAGACCAGGAAGATTTGGGGGGACCCACTTGGACCCTTCTGAGGTCTTTTGGGACACCCTTGAGACCATTCAGGACCCTCTTAAAAACTGTAGGACCCACTTGAGGCCCCTTTGAATCCTGGAACCTTTGATCCCACCTCCCAAATCTAAGTTAAACCTACTCTGTATCTACGTTAAACCTACTCTGAATCTACGTTAAACCTACTTTGTATCTACGTTAAACCTACTCTGAATCTTCACTAAATCTACTCTGAATGTACGTTGAATCTACTCTGAATCTACGCTAAATCTACTCGGTATCAACGTTAAGCCTATTAAGTATCTACTACTACCTATTCGGTATCTACGGTGAAACTACTCTAAATTTACGTTGATCCTACTCTGAATCTACGTTGAACCTACTCTGAATCTTCGTTAAACCTACTCTCAATCTACGCTGCACCTACTTTGCCCCTCTGCAATTGCCCTACGAAGGAGTCTGCATTAACTTCGCATTGGGAATCTGGTCGTAAACAGAATCAAACTACTACTACTCAAGAAGTAATGCTTAGGACCTACCGTTTTTAGAATATTGTACACGATATCAAGGGACCGCGCCAAATTTCTTCAAATATCATGAAGTTTTTTTGATGCAGAGAAAGTCGGAGCTTCTACCACCATATCATTCGCAGTGCTTATATTACTAATGCATGAATTGGCAACGTGGCACCATACGTTCTTCCTGTTAAATAAGTAATACAAATTATCACTGTAATCATTATGCAAGAATGCCACCAATTGACCTCCGTGTCTAATTCAAATGATACTTTAAGTGTTTTGGAAGGTGAAATGTGAATATTGATTAATGAAGGGTAATTTACCCTTATTTTGGTTACTCAAAAAGTTAATAATGAATGAGCTTCTGTGAGCAATAAGAATTAAAATGTGCTTTCACTTTCAAGGCACAATCTGACTTCAAGTTATGCTATCCTTTTCTATTCTACGGTTGGGTATTAGTGCAAGCATCAAAAAACAGATACAAGGACAATGACAGGCTTTGGTAATGAATTTCTGTAAATTTGAACCCGACTTAACTCAGGGTAATATAGAAGGGTAATAAGGGTAATATAGAAGGGGAAAAATAAGAAATATAGATAAAGAGAAATAGCCGGCGGAAAATCTTGGTGGTGTCAATGGATCCCAGAGGGAATTATCTTGGGGGGAACCTTTGTTCAATTTCGTATGACTGTTAATTTCTGTCCTGCCTGAAGACGGGTGTCCTCATGGCCACAGTAGCAGGGGGGTGAAAGCTGCACACAGAACATAGTTGGCCAACAATGTGTGGCAGGAAAGATAATCACATACCATTCTGCCTGCCTCACACAGGCAGACAGATTGGGTGCATGTACTAAACAAGGTTACCTCACAAGAGAAATAGCATACCACTAAGGTGTAGCTAAATCTGGTACCCACAAGTCTAGTTAAGTAGTCAGCATAAATTGTTATTGAAGTTAAAGAATGGAGGAACTGGCTCCGTCAAGCGGTAATGACTCACTATATTTTAGAATTAGCTGTTATGAAATAAAATTCTTGAAATCTGAATGAAATTCCAGCTGACACAAAATACAGTCAGACTTGATATCCAAATTATTGATATTCTAAAATCCTTTAGCTAGCCTAATGCATGAAACTAGGAAAGGGCATTAATAATCTAAGGTTGCGTTCAAATATTTCTAGGTAAAAAAAAAAAAAAAATCCATTTTATAGGCACTATATAGCTATATATATATATGTATCTATACATAGACATGGATCAAGGTAGGGTGCTACTCAGAGTAGAAGATTGCTACCCTGTTTGATCACAAACCAGTGACTCCTGGTATGCCATTTGGCAGAGGAACATGCCTTTATAGTCAGCCTGGCGCCTTGCAGCTGCAATCCTGCATCCAGTCTTTACAATAGGTTCTGCTCTACACTGGGAATTGGACATTACATTGTTCTCACCTGTCTTCTGTGGAGCAGTATCCAAGGTACGATTATCTATGTTTGGCCAGGTCTAAGGGAACACTTAATTCGGTGGCCTGGATTACTTCCCTAACTTTGTTGCATTTGTTATGAGGTGATGGTCTACTGGTATACACGCGATCTTGTGCGACGCGCCAATGGAAGAGTCTAGAAAAACAAAGCCCGCTCCGCTTGTTGCCAGATTCATGTGAAACAAAAAATTCTCTGAATTTTGTAAGAATAATTCACTGAATCATTTATTCCATCTGATTCATGTTCCATGGATTTTAGTGCGTGGGTTACACAAATTTATTCAGCTAAAATAAATATTTGTTGCACTGCCATTATGGTTGGAAGCTGTTTGTACTGGCTGAACGGAAATGTTGTTGCTACCTACGGAGATATGCAACAATGAGATCAAAAGATGCGATTGCTTAATCGTAATAGTGCTTGTGATGCACGTATAATGCGTTTAGTGTTTATTAAAATAATTTAGGGTCAATTAAGGACCTCTACAATACAATGGTAGGGAGCTAACTTTGAACTACCCAATGGTACCAGAAATTTTTCTCTCTGTGCCAGAACACAAACAGCCAAGCGATATGAAGATTGGCTCCCCTCTCAATAAATTGTATGAACAAAGTCCAGTGGCTTACTCTGTCAGACCTTTTCTTTGCACCTAAGAAACACATAATGGAGCAGCCGCCATGTTGTTACGTATTGTTTGTCTTAGGAATTGCTGACGAGTCTTCCTGTTACATCTTATACTCGTCCCAGGTCACTATGTTGTATATATTTTAATCTAAAAAAATTGTGTATCTCATATGCTCTGAATGAAAACACTGGTTTTTCACTTTTCGTTAGGTCAACCATATCACCTTCTTAACAACGCATTCGGACGGAAAATACGTAATAGAAACCGGTGGATAACGGAAAACCGCTAACAATTACAAACCGGCTGGCGAGAAACCCAACGCAATGTTGTTGAGGTAACACTATTTGACCATTATGATGGTTCCGTACAAGTTCGTATTGCGATATGAGTGCTGTATTTTAACTATTGTTATGGCTGATTCCTTTACCTAGTGTAGACTTCTTGTATGTTGCACTTATTATAAGCGCATGATCCACTGTTGTAACTGCATTGCGAGATGCTTTGATAACAGATTTACTATAAACTATCTGAAGCATCTTCTCTTTTCCAACTGTTTAGCATCCAAATTGCACAATTGGGGTTGAGAACATTAGGCGTGTTTCCTTTCCGAATATAATGAAATGGAACCAGCCATGCACCTCAAAAGCTGAGAGTCATGGACCATGACTCCTTGAAAGTTTGGGGACTAAAATGTGAATGACAGGTTGGCCTATTCGAAATACACAAATGTTTGCCCTGCAGGTTAGAAATCTGTACCTTAATATTACATATCTTTGCATTGCATGTTAGAAACACATACATTTGCCCCATGGGTTGAAAACAGGTACACAAAGTTACCAAGGTTAGGAAGGCAAGGTTCCAACTAAATGCTCCTATTGTACAGATATTGATACAGATCCTAGGCTGCATCCCCCAGAAATTGGAGTGGCCAACAGAAAGGCACACCTCATGCCCTCACACGCTCATTGGGGGTCAATGAATGATGATTCATTTTATAGATCATTAACACTTTATTTTAGTATTTCATGAATTCTTCTCTCTTGGGCTCCATTATTTTTTTCTGCTTTTTTTTCATCATGCCCTTTTTTCATGAGAGCCAGGGAAAGAGGTACCTGCAGGACTTGGGGGACTCGGGGTTTTGGGAACCCCTGACCTTGGAAGACCAAGAGGGTTTGGGGGGACCAATTTGTATCCTTCTGGGGCCCTTTTGGGACACTCATGACACCCTTTGAGATCCTCTTAAGAAACTGTGGGACCCTCTTGAGGCCCCACTGAATCCTGGAACCTTTGCTCCCTCCTCCAAAATCTATGTTAAACCTACTCTGTATCTATGTTAAACCTACTCTGTATCTACGTTGAACCTACTCTGTATCTATGTTGAACCTACTCTCTGTCTACGTTAAACCTACTCTGTATCTATGTTGAACCTACTTGATATCTACATTGAACCTACTCTGTATCTACATTGAACCTACTCTGTATCTATGTTGAACCTACTCTGTATCTACGTTGAACCTACTCTGTATCTACGTTGAACCTACTCTGTATCCACGTTGAACCTACTCTGTATCTACAATAGACCTACCCTGTATCTGCGTTGAACCTACTCTGTGTCTGCGGAGAACATACTTTGTATCTATGTTAAACCTATTCTGTATCTATGTTGAATTTACTCTGCATCTGTGTTAAGCCTATTCTGAACCTAAGTTTAAACATACTCGGAATCTGCGTTAAACATACTTGGAATCTGCGTTAAACATACTTGGAATCTGCGTTAAACATACTTGGAATCTGCCTTAAACATACTCAGAATCGGCGCACCACACCTACTTTGCCTTGCTTCAATTGCCCTAGGGGGGAGTCTGCAATAACTTTGCGTTGGGACTACGGTGGAAAACTAAAGCAACTACTACTACTACGCTCACAGAACTTAGCCCTTTTGTGCTGAAGGGTCCGGCCGGTAACCACACAATACACGCTCTGGGTCACAAGTTCAGTCCAAGGATCCGTTGTCAGCAGCACGGTCCGATAGTTTCCACTAGTGTACCCCCATCGCGTCATGATGGTCGAGCCCATCTCCACTCACGACCATCCCATCAAAGGAATGCCAAAGGTGGGAAAGTACATAAGAACAGCGTTAAACTCTACCTTTCTCCACTCCTGCCTGTTGATTGCACACTCTCTTGTTACTTCCACATTCATGTCTCTCCTTCCTAACGTCTGCTTCACACCATCCATCCACCCAACCTTTGGTCTACCTCTAGGAGGCCTGCAACCAATTGCCTCCGCATTCATCACCCTTTTCACTGATCCCTCTTCATCCATCCTCTCCATGTGCCCTAACTATCTCAGAACATGCGAATCTATTCTGTCCTCCAACTTCTTCACCATCCCTGTTCTGATTCGAACCACATTGTTGGTGATCCGGTCTCTCAACATTACTCCAGCCATGCTTCTCAAACATTTCATCTCAAAAACCTTCAACCTTCTTCTCTCCTCTGCTTCCACTCCCCTAGTCTCAGCTCTGTAGAGCACAGTTGGGTCATCAACACCCTCATACAGCCCCCTCTTTGCTTCCATCCCTAACGTCCCACAGCTTATTATACTCTTCAGTGCACCCAACACTTTACACCCCTCCTTCACTTCAGTTTTCACTAGTTCAGTTATCTCTACATGGGAGCCCAGATACTTGAAACCCTGAACTTCCTCCACAATCTCTCCATTTAGAGGGACACTAATTTTGCCTGCATTCACAGTCCTTGAGCATCTCATTACTGTACTCAAATCCACGTTCCCACAAAGCTTTCTCCTCTCACACACTCTACCAAACTCAGACACTCCCCTACATAGCTTCTCCTCTGAATCTGCAACCAGGGCCATTTCATCAGCAGAAAGCAACTGGCTCAGCTGCCAACTCCGTCCATTTGCTTCCAACAGGTTCAAGCCACAACCCAGCACCCAGATTGCACAATTGGGGACGGGGTTGAGAACATTAGGTGCGTTTTCATCGCCGAATATTAAGAACCAAACCAGCCGTGAGCCTCAGAAACTGAGATCGGCATACTTAGACCCTTGCGTGCGCTTGCAGAGTATGTTTATAGAATTACGTGCGCTACTAGCACAGACACTGATAAATATATACTAAACGGAGAGCTAGAGGTGCGAGCGCCGCGTAACGAACTGCAGAATTACATGTGTGTAGAGTTTGAGATGACCGCACATTGACGCAAGCGTTTTTCACCAATCAGGCGTCCTACAAAACAGAATTTAACATCTAGATGATACTCTTTCTTATGGTAGTTATAAATTATAATTAACAATCATTGTCAGTTCTTATTGAAAATCGCTATTACTAACAACGTGAAGTTTTGCACTTCCACTCCGCTGTCTGTTCCATGAATGTTGCAGCAAACTTGTTTACATAACGTGTATGACGTCGGTGTTTGTTTTCATCTATTGTCAAAATGCAGTAATGTTAAATTGTCGTTCAAACCATTCAAGGCATAATTCAATATTACAGTTTAGCTATTGTTGCATCCATTCAAAAGGCTGATGCGCTTCATCTTGACTAATATTGCCGTTGTATTGTGAATTGTCAATTTTTTATTCTCCCGCCAAAAAATGCGATATTGGTTTTTGTTCGTTTCTCTCAGTAACCGTTGACTGTTCGGTCAAAGAAATTAGTAGTTCTTCAATGATGGTGATGCGCAGTGGTCAGGAATCTCAGTGTCAGCTAGAATTATTATGCTATGGAAGAAAATGTGTGCATAAAATTTTAGCACAACAAATATTTTTGAAAAATTGTTCACGTGCGATGTACTGTCTTCGCGTGCGATATTTTGAAAGGTGTCTTCACGTGCGCTACATCTCAAGATTTCACGTGCGCATTGCATATTTTTTAACAATGTTCGCGTGCGCTGCCTGCCAAATTGTGCAAACTGGCCCAGCACACTTGCATTCATCTCCCTGACCACTCCATTTATATAGAGGTTGAACAGCCAGGGAGACCTCAGGCAGCCTTGTCTCAGTCCCACTGTCACTTGCCTTGCTTCCCACTTTGACACATTTTTGGCTGCCAACATAGAAACTCTGCACCGCTTTCAACAGATGTCTGCCTGCTCCATAGTAATGCAACACCCTCCACAGGGCTTCCCTGTCAATTGGGTCATATGCCTTCTCCAGATCCATGAAGGCCCAGAACACATCCTTTCCTGTAGCAAAGTACTTTTCACAAACCTGTCTCACTGCAAAAATCTGATCGGCACACCCTCTACCACTCCTAAAGCCACACAGTTTCTCTCCAATTACGCAGTCCGTACATTCTCTAATCCTTTTGATCAGCACTCTTCCGTACAACTTACCAACCACACATAGCTGACTGATACCTCTTGAGTTGCAGTATTCATTTTTATCATCTCTGCCCTTATATAGCGGAACAATGCTCCTAATGTAGCCCGCAAATATGTCAAGCTGCATGCAACAGAACAAACCTTGTTGGCTCAACTGTTACAGTTATCATACACTACGTATACCTACGAGGACCTACCTGTGGTTTGTATAATCGTTGGTCTGACAGCAAACTACCTGTAGTACACTCCTACAGTTTGCATCTGTCCAGGAACCTCTTCAGTCTCCATGACTCACAGGTCATATGTGTATACTGTTGTAAAATATGGCAAGTATAAATACAGTAAAGAAAGGCAGGCGTGTCCAGTGAAAGGTGGACTGCAGAAGTAAATGTAAACATTGTTTAGTATGGCTGCGGAGAAACATGAGCATCTATTACCCACCGGGCATGTTACCAAATAGAAAGTTTTGTCTAAAATGCATTTTTTCTTTGATAGTTGAAGAAATTTAAATAAACCTTCATACCTGCTGTTGCTAAAAAAGCTTGAAATAACAACACTGTTCATGTGATAGTTTAATAAATTTTAATAAACCATCATACCTGCTGATGCTAAAAAAGCTATAACTAGCATCGACCGGGGTGACTCCCGCATTTTCCACAGGGGGGGGGTGACTCCCCCCATTCTACACCATCCTTGAACCTATGGATGCCTCTGGACACCCTTGGCTTCAAGGATGGTGGTGGCTATGTGGGTTGTGGTGTGTGTCTGGGTGGGTTGCACCTTTCCCCTCTTTTGTTGTACATTCTGTGTGGTGCACAGTGATGTATGTGCGCTCCTCCTCTGTGGAGTCCACTGTTCTATATATATGTTTTTTTAGTCATTCATACAGTTTGTTCACATGATAGCCTGTGACAGTGGTAACGAAGCTTTTCTCAATATCAAACTGGCGTGCATGGCTGTGCTGGCCTCTCCTGGCTCTGTTGCTCTGCGCTGGTTTGCTTTGCTGCTGGAGGAGGCTGCAAAGGTAACAGAAACAACAAACTACAACATAATTTGAGTATCACCACCAAATTTTGCCCTAATCCAATGGAAATTCTAGCCACAGCATCAAAGTTGGCAGAACATTGAATTTTTTTTTGTATCAAAGTTATCATGGACCTGAAAACCATGCATTCTCTTTGGGGATTTTTCATAAATTCTGTGGGCATATCAAATTTCTACAAGTAGCTAATACTTAATAACAAAGACCTCCTCTTTCATGTCCCGTAATCAAATAGTGACATTTCCGACATTCTGGAGCCCAAAAAGACGGGACGGGGGGGTGCGGTGAGTCACCCCGTGTAGCCAACTGCAAGGAAACACCCCAGTCGACACTAACTAACAACACTGTCCATGTACCTCCCGACCATACAACAGGCAATGATAATGTGCAACATTGCACTTTTTGCTTTGCTGGCTGTCAGGTCGTAAATGTTGCAACAGGATGGCTTACCAAACATGTCTGTGTGACTTTGGTTTTCATTTGACTCTTCTGGCAATTTTTAGTTGTATAATATATTGCAGTTCAGTTAGTAAGTTCATATTGTATAATTGTCTCCCTTGCACAAACTCTAATTGGAATAATATATTGCAGTTCACTTATTATTACACTCAAACTAAACACAGGTGCAATTCATCTTGACTGATACAATGCATTGTATTGTGAATCCCAATTTTTTTAACCTTCTGTCATTATATATGTCTGATAATTCTCTTTCTTTGTTTCTGTCAGCTTATGGTCTGGTCAAAAGAAATTACTTGAACTTGTATGTTTGGATGAAGATGAATGTGTCAAATTGTAGCATGATAATTAGTTTAATGATTTCTGTACGTGCAATGTTGTAAAGTAGTTTGCATCAAATTTTTCTTGTTCAATAATTGTGTGTGCTGCCTGGCAAATTGTGCATACTGATCCTGCATCCTTGGCTACTTGTCTTCCACACTTCTCTACACAAGAAGAAGCACCAATCTCAGTATAGAAGCTTGTATCGTCACAAAAGTGTCTCTGCTAATCTGCCAGGAACTGGGAAGGACTGAACTTTCTGTAGCTACAGTACACAGCTAGAGACAAACCATATGTGTAACAAATTTTTTTTAGTCCTGAGAACTCAACATATTTATCCATTACAATTACATGTAAAATAGCTTGGTATATTCCTATTTCATTC
This sequence comes from Gammarus roeselii, assembly GCA_016164225.1. Taxonomy (NCBI): domain Eukaryota; kingdom Metazoa; phylum Arthropoda; class Malacostraca; order Amphipoda; family Gammaridae; genus Gammarus; species Gammarus roeselii. Next base: position 4,872 of record SDVV010014065.1, on the reverse strand, counting down.
ATGTTCCATATAAAAAATTCAATGCTTCTAATAAAAATATATATTTGTTATTTAATTATTGCAACATTTGCTGCAGAGATCTGATCACACCTGCTAAGGAAATGTTACTGTTTAGCTATGCCAAACTCAAACTCAAGAAATTAGCAGCTTTGTTTACAAACCTCTAGCTTGGCCAGAACATCTGCAAATTATTAGGGCATGGTTCATTTCAACTATTGACGAAAGTGTCATGCACTTCTTGCCTTCATTAGCTGAGCTGCAAAATTCATGTTACAGAACTTGAATGGGTGGACACTAAGTGCCCTATTGGAAAAAGTTAACAATGCCAGCAATAACGTTTTCCAATAGGTCACAGCTATAGAAGAAAAAGAAAACCTGCATGATCTAGGCGTATTAATGCAAAAGAATGCTTCTCTCCACGAACAAATTGCAAAGGTTGAGGCCAGTGGCAGAAGTCTGTGTTCTTGGGCCATGAGAACCTTTTTAGCTAGAGATAAAAGGACAATGTTGACTCTTCAGAAACAACTAATCCAACCAGTCATTGGCTATTGCTCCCCTCTCTGGATCCCACATAAGCAGAAAGATTGGAATAGACTTGAATAAGTGCTAAGAAGCTTCAGCTCTTATATTAGGGAGGTAAAGGAAATGGACTATTATGACAGATTGAACGCCTTGAGGCTATACTCAATCCAAAGATGTTTTGAGAGATTCGTGGTCATAAATGTTAGGAAAATTCTGGAAGGCTACACTGTCAATGTAAGCAAAAAAAGTGTAATGGCTGTGACCATGAGAAACCAGGCAAGAATTGGCAGGATGTGTGGCTTCAAAGTGCCAAAACTGATGGGGGGGCAAAGCAATATAAAACAGTTGCATTCAACATCTTCATGTGCAGGGCACCCCGATTATTCAACCGAATGCCATTGGAAATACCTGAGATCAAACGGGTGCCACAACTGTCAGCTACAGCAAACATTTTGAGGTTCAAGAGCCAACTGGATAAATACCTCAGATGTGTTCCAGATCGACCCCTAATTCATGGATACCCTTATTGTGGGGACAACTCCCTGCTTAACCGCAACGCAATGCCGGGATCAGACTGGCAAATATGGCTACAACATGCAAATGCTGGTGCTGCAGCACAAGTGGAGAGTGCCCCACTGATGTGGGCTAGATGACAGCCATGCTGTGACCTGCTGTGAATAGCAAAGCAACTCCAAGTATTTAAGTTAGTAAGTATAATTACTGGCTGTGCTTGTGGCCGTGGCGTTGCTGATAACCGTTGGCGTTGCTGGTAGTCGCAGGGATGCTGCCGGCCGAGTTAGTGCTGGCAGTAGAGGGAGTGTTGGCAGGCATGGGAGTGCTGGCGGCCATGGGAGTGCTGGCAGACGGGGAAGTGCTGGCGGCCGGGGAAGTGCTGGCGGCCGGGGAAGTACTGGCGGCCGGGGAAGTGCTGGCGGCCGGGGAAGTACTGGCGGCCGGGGAAGTACTGGCGGCCGTGGAAGTGCTGGCGGCCAGGGAAGAGCTGGCGGCCGAGGAAGTGCCGGCGGCCGAGGTAGGGCTGGCGGAAGCGGTCGTGGTGCTGGGAATGGCCGTGGTCCTGGTGGTGGTTGTGTTGTGCTGTGTAAATTTGAATTCCCTTGTGTTGGTCATATGGTGCAGCAATGGGACTTGCAGTTGGTTGGTGTGTGTGAGCTGTGGTTGACTACATTGGTATTGTCGTCCTTTGTTGATTTGCCGGGGTTTCATCAGGTGAGGGTAGATGTGGTGGGGGAAAGTAAAGTAGGTCTTCCCAATGTTGCTGCCATTTCTCACCTGGATTATGATGTCTCAGTTGTGGTGGCTTACTGTCCACCCTCCTATTCGGCTGAGGAGAAAGCTGAAATTTTGTGTTGGTAGGGAGGTTGTTGTTCTTGGTGATTTTAACTTGCCTTTGGTTGATTGGTCTGTAGAATTTTTTAATAATTATATGCCTCCAGTTGATTTGCAGTTTTTTGATTGTTTTGCTCTTCTTGGACTCACTCAGTGGGTGAGGGAAAGTACTTTTATTGATTCAGGCACCATTCTTGATCTGGTGCTGACTACAGAGGAAGATTGGGTGTCATCTGTGGCAATTTTGCCTTCTCTCCCGGGGTGCCACAATACCCCTGTCTTGTTTCAGTATTGTTTTCAGATCGATGAGGTTCCAGTTGATCCTGGTTTTAAACAGGTCATGTGGTCTCATGGAGATTATAAGAGTATGAGAGAGATTTTGACTGACGTTGACTGGCATTATGAGTTCCTGTACGGTACTGTGGAGGAGAATTATAGTTTGTTTCAGTCGGTTATCTGTTCTCTTGTTGAAAGGTTTGTTCCCACTCAAGATTTTGCTCCGCGGCCAAGCTGGTGACGGGGCCCTCCGGGAAGCTGATGATCATTAGATCTCAGGCTTGGGCCCTGTACAAGCTTTTGAGGAGAGAGCTTGGTAGGCGGCATGAGGAGGTGTTGGTGTCCTTATGGAAGTTTAGTAGGCTCAATTTGAGTACATAAATTTTTCTTGGCACAACCAGTTGTTGTATGAACAGGAGCTTGCCAACAACTTCTCTGTTGCTCCCAAGATGTTTCACTCCTACCGTCGACCGGGGTGACTCCCCGCATTTTGCGCATACTTTGAAAGAACTCAAAAAGTACGCGGTCGAGAAACTTTGTATTTACGGTGTGTATAGCTACTATTATGACCATGGAGCACCATAAGTTTCAACATTCTATCATTAACCAAAAAAAAGTTATTTACAAAAAACAGTGCGGCGAGCTTCGACCCCAAATCGGGGGTGACTCCCCGCACCCCCCATATATCAATAATTGAAATTCAAATAAAAAGTTTGAGAGTACCAATAGATAGAGAGTGCCAATAGATAGAGAGTGCCTATATTAGTATATATCAGTTGCCTGAATAAAATTTAACGTCAAATATTACGTCTGTGACAGGTGTTTCTGATGCTCGTCTTTTGCTGCCGTCATACCAGACTGTCGAAGGATTTTTTTTCCCGATTTCGCCGCGGGAAACGAAGTTTTTCTTCAATAATTGCAATCTAACTTAACTGGAAGTCATTTCTCCACATCCGAAACTAATTATGACCCTAAAGTATCAGTAAATGAGCAAATATTACGAAAAAACGATCTTTTTAATATTACGATAAAACATGTAAAAAATATATTTTGTTAATTCTATAGCAAACTTATTGCATTAACATGAATACAAGTCATGCTAGGTAAGGGATTGTTGTCTCGATATAAAAATGTGATGAAAATTTTTGTTCCTGAGCATTAAACATGAGTTAACACATAGGCCTAGACATGTCACCATGTGTTGAAAAAATCGGGTCATTATAAAATTAGTTACGCATATTGAAATTAGCTGTGGTGTCATTATTGGGGGTCATTTACTTCCAAATGTCATCATATGTGTGTAGAATTGCACTTTATTACTTTTCATTGAAGAAAAACAAAAATATTTACTAACAACTTGGGTACTGTGAGTCACCCCCAATTTTTTTTTCACCTGGGGTGACTTCCCGCAGTTGTATATCTCTATATATCTACAAAAGTTTACATCTTTTCCCAAAATTGTTCCTACGCAACGAACTACACCATATTCCGAGTATCACCACCAAATTTGGCCCTAATCCAATGGAAACTCTAGCCACAGCATCTAAGTTTGGGAACGTCAATTTTTCCAAACCAAAATTTTCGGGGACCTGAAAACAACACCTTCACTTTGGCGATTTTTCATGAATTCTGTGCGCGTATCGAATTTCTTTAAGTAGCTGATACTTACTAACAAAGACCTGCTCTTTCAAGCCCCGTAGTCAAACGGTTACATTTCCAACGTCTTGGTGCCCAACAGGGGGGTGCGAACAGTCACCCCGCGTTTCCGACTGCCGGGAGTCACCCCGGTCGACGCTATATGAGAAAAATTAAAAAAGGGCTCTCCTTCTGTTGGTTGTCTGATGCTTCCATCTGGTGAAGTTGTTGCTGATCAGAGGGACATAAGTCAGATGTTGTGGACTCATTAGTCATTTTTGTGGATGCTGATCCTGCCGGCCCTTCTTCACATCCATTTTTTTCCTGGAAAATTTGGTGAGATTTGTGTGACAAGACTGTTAGTCTCCCAGGTTCTAGACAATTTAGATTAATCTTCTGCCCCTGGACCTGATGGTATCCACCCTAGTATTAGAAGCAATGTTCAAGGCAGCTGTCATTTTTCTTGTCTATGATATTTGTGAAGTTGTTGGGCCAGGGAGTTTTGCCGGGGGCCTGGAAAGAATCTCATGGTGTTCCTTTATTCAAGTCTGGTGTGAGGAGCAACCCTCTCATTTATCAACGTGTGAGTCTAACTTCTGTGTGTTGTAAGGTGCTGGAGCCGGTTATTGTGTGGCAGGTGGTGTCTTTTCTGGAAGATTCTGGCATTTTGTCAAGTAGTCAATTTGTATTCAGGGTGGGAAGGAGCAAGGAGTGTCAACTATTGCTTACTTATGGTGAGGTTGCTTATCTGGTCTCTTACCTTTGCAGCCCCCTCCAGCAACTTTACAAGCAAGTGAGGAGCAGCAGAGCTGGGGGAGGCCAGCACAGCCATGCGCGCGAGTTTGATATTGAAATCAGCTATTTTAACACGGGTATATGAACTGGAATTAGTGCGCATCATTAGCTATCACGAACGATCCGTATGAATGAGAAAAAAATGAATAAACAATTTATATAACAGCACACTTTACAACAGAGAAACATACAAAAAAGCCACATCCAGACAGACACACACGCTCACAAACACACACATACCCACACACACATACAGACACACTACAGCCCATCATTCCAGCATCACAGCAATATATA